>JBBMKC010243294.1:0-10764 GCA_037834085.1 Bipalium vagum
TTTTTTTTAAAAATTTTTTAAAAAAACACATTAATCAGCCATTGATTTCTACTTTCGCCATTTTGTGAATTAATTTCTGGTTTTATTTTTTAATTATTAATGATTCACATATTTTTCTTCGTCGTTATCAAAGTTGGTCATTACTACATTAAACTCATTTTCATTGGTATATTTATTTCCTTGTCTTTCTTTGCAGCTAACAGTATGATCCAAAACTTTCCTTGTTCTCTTTTTTGAGAATACTCACTAATTCGTGTCTTTAGGTGACGTTGTGTCTCCCCTATGTATAGATGACCACATCCATGACTTTGGAATTTGTACACGATATTAGCTTGCATTATTTTTGGAGTTACTGTTTTGATTTTTTAAAAATTCTTCGTTTTTGCTGTTAGAGATATTACTTTTAGACCTTCATTACTTTTTAATCGTTCTGAATATAGAATTTTATTGATTTTCTTATATTCATTTTTCTCTTTGTTTTTCTTCTCGTTGGTTTTTTTTATCGAAGAATTTCTTAAAATACTAATATTATTAATAAAATTTAAACTGTAATTACTTAAAATAAATATTCTTTTAAAATAAATAATTGCTAAAAATAAATAAATTATAAAGATGTTGCAATAATTAGAAACTATTATTTAATTATAGAAAGTATTATCTAAATAAGTAATTTTATGAGGGATCTAATCAAAATGGATAAAAATTGAAACTCGTGGAACTATAACTGTTTATAGCCATAAAAACCAACAAAAAATTCTGATCAAAGAAGTATATTCCTCATAAAGGTAAATTGGAGGCCAATTGAAAACAAATTAAAAAGGAATTGACAAACGAATTAACTAAAGTTAATTAATTAATTTAATATTTATAATTAAAGTCTTAATTTCTCATTATCAATTCTTTTATTTAAATTTTTTTATTGTTCTCTGACAATTACTACTTTACGAACCCCTAGGCTTAGAGTACGATTTTTGCTTCGTATCAGAATAATGAATTTTTTAATAATCAAGAAGCTTTAAATTTAATATTAATAATAATGAATAAGAAAAATTTTAGTATGTAAAAATAATTCTTTGTATACTTTGTAATATTGAAATCTATTTTAAAAGTTATTTGTTTTTTTTTCAAGGTCTCCTTTTTTACAGACTTCCTTCGATAGCGGTTGATGAGCATTTTTTTGTAAAAATTTTATTAATAAATAAACTTTGTCGGTGTCTAAGTGCAATACTATTTTGTTGGAGTCAGAATAATACTTTTACTACCCAAAAATAAAAACTTAAAGCATTATAGCATCAAATAAGCTACATCCTTTTTTGAAGATAATATAAATTAAACGATAAAAAATAAAATCTTTCAACTTATGGGCATATCAATAAAAAAGAGAGCTTGTTTGATCAGGGTTTCCAAAACGCTGGAATTTAAATTAGTATTACTATGAAATTTATTATTTTATGTAAACGAAATGATCAGAAATAAAATCCATTCCATTTCTCTTTCGACCAAAACTACGTGAAAAGAAGATAATGTTGACGGTTTGATGATCACGAGTGGATCTTACGATGATCTTACTCAAACAAAATGAAATGATTACTTTTGAGTAGTACGTCCGATGAAACTGAAAATTCTATGCTAAGGTACAACTTTTCAACAGTAAAGAACCAATCTTTAAAAAAAACTCAACTCTGAATTGTAAATCTCAAAAAAATATTCATGAAATTTTTACAAATTGGAATAGATGATCTTCTTTCATTTATATTCCCAGACTTAGTAATTCAATTTATCCTAATAAACTGTTAATGTATGAAAGTAAACCTGAATAAATATGAATGATAGTTTGAGAAAAGGATCAAAGAAGTAGAACTGGCTTAGTAATATGAACTGAAAAAATGAACCGAAATATTTGAGGATGAAAAATAAATTTTATCCTATAAATCAGTGTAATTATGAAGAAAATTCATAGTTTGGTGTCAATCCCAGTCCGCGAGTGATTGATGTACAAAAGACCTAATAACCAATGGAAATGCACAAAATCTGATTCCTTCCAAGTTCAAATAATAAAATAGAACAATAATTTTCTCAAAGGACATCGATTTCTAAATATTATCAAATTATCCCAAAAGAAAAAAGTTACTCTTAGTAGAATACTTAAAGGTGAAAGACGAGATTACATATTGTGAAAAAAACGGGTTTTTAATTAATACAAGAATTTGATTAAGCATCCAAATTTATTTTATCACCTTTATAATAGGCTGCATTTGAAACGATACGCGTGTGCCAACCCAATAATAGAATGTTTAAAGGTATGTCAATGACCGGTTTATGTTCTTCAAGCGAATTTATCTTCACCTATTCAATTTTCTGGAAAAAAATTTTTCGCAGTGGTAATTTTATTTTTGAAAAAAAGTCTCGTAAGCTATATCAAGACTATGGAACTGGTTGAATGATATTTGTTTTGTTTTTGGCAAAAATATGACACACAACTATCGAATTGTGTGATATTGCATTATCATGGTAAAATAAATTAATGAAATTTTTTCCATAAATCTTCACAAACGATGAACATTTTTACTTAAACATTACTTATCTTCTGCCTAATTATCATTGACTGTCTAAAATTTTCTCATTCACAATTTAAATTTTTCAAGAAATATTTCAAGCGTGAGCTCCTCCAACTTTGAGAGACGTACGGCCGTAAACAGTGCTCTCTCAAAATTGAGAGCTCATTTGTCTCAGCCCACTATCAGATATTGAAGAATTACTATAATTATTAGGGGCAATAGCTCTAATTAGAAAGAACTAGTTCTAATTAGAGTTGAAAGTAGCAAAAAAGGTCATTCGGGCACGATAGAAATTAATTATCTTCGTAAGTCCTTTCAGTTCAATTTTTTAAAACCCTTTATCGGGAATAAAAAACATGAATAAAAATAAAAATTATTCATTATTATTATTATTTTATTATTATTATCCAGTCTAAAAACAAAAATGTTAATATTTGGAAAATATTAAACAAACTTGCACTCGATCTCGAAAATATTTATTAGTTGCGTACACTGCACGGAACAGTAAACTGGTAAGTCTATAACTTTTGTTCAAACCACAATAATTCAACAATAATATTCAACTTAATATTTTCCTGAAATATTACATACAAAAGAAAATTATGTGCCTATTTGTACCCTTAATACTCCAAGTGACTGAATCCAAAATATCATAATAGGCTCACGAATACCTTTGATTGCCAGATGACTATCCAAGAAAAGACATTAATGGAATGAAAATGGAACCGCAAATCAAACCTATTTGATACATGATTGAAACGAATAAAAACAAGGTGAGACTGTAATACATGGTAATCTCTTAAGTTTGAAATTTCATAATGGTCGTCCGGATCTAATATAGCATCCTTTGACTTTTCACAACTTTAACTCAACTGCGAAACTGACTAATCCAAAAATCAAAAGTAATCTTCCTAATTAAAATCAAATTAGAAAAAATTACCAATTTAATAAACTTACGTTCAAGTTGTTGCTGTTCAAGCTCCCAGAGCTCCTTATCTGTTAGTTCTGTCAGCTACTGCTGCCAATGCTGCGGTAGCAGAAATAGATGCTGTTAATGTCCCCAAGAAAACCCATTAGAGTTAATTAGAATTTCTTAGCCCGTTCAGATAAAAATTAATTTACCAAAAACCGCAATTAATCAGTTTAGATGCAATATAATGGAAAATAATATGATAATAATAATAATAATTTAGAAAATATTTAGATTCTTAATTTGCTGCAATATATAAAAGCTTAAATCCGTGAGTAGAAAATGATGTATCATAATGCCAAGAAAATCAAATTAAATTTCAAGCATGTTTGGGAGTTAAGGCAGTCAAAGTTTTAATTCAGATTGTGATTTTGTGAATTTTAATGTGAATAACATTTGAATATTGAATAATCATTTTATTTTATTGATTTTTGATTATCAAATTTATGTTTCTGAAAATGTATCACAAATAAAAATCAAAAAACGTCACTCAAAAAAGTTTAATGTATTCTAAAAGCATTTCTTAAATTCGAAATTTTTAGAATCGTTATATTCTCAAATTGCAACTTATGTTGTTGTGTCGAATTATTAGAGCAAAACAAAAAAGGTTATTTAGACTAGTTACATAGTTACAAATCGAGTTTTTAAACATTCAAGTCAATGACCAAATCGAAATCTGAAACTAATTCAATAAATCGTAACTCTATTCAACACTTTTATCAAAATAAAAACAGAAAATTTGAATAAATTGTTTAGTTTAATTACAAATTGAGTTATTAAATATTCAATACTACTTCGTTATCTAAAAGTAATTTAGCAAATTGACGCAAGTTATTTAATATTCGACATATAATATAAAAAATTAAAATCAGCTTAAGTCATTTCAAATTTAAAAAAGACGAAAATTTAAACAGTATATTTAAAATGAGACAATAATTCTCTTTAAGTTGACCAACAATTTCAAAAAAATTTTATTTATCGTTACCTACTTTTCACCGGAGTCCACAGAACTGGTTAGGCGACTATTGCCGATTGATAATTGATCTCCTACGAGGCGGCAATAGCTTAATATGATTTTGGCTCTTGCCAGGAAAAGAACCCCTTTTAGGTGAAAAAATCTTATTTTCTCTGCAGTTCATCATCAAAATTCATTATCGTAATTTTTTTATTAGTATTCTCACACAAAGGGGACCCCATTTGTACACCTTTTTTTTTCCTCACTCATTCGCACATGCGCATATGTATATCTATAAAATTTTCTCCAATTTTATTTTCTATAATTCTAATAGGTTTACATTCTTAGTGATCACACTTTATTTTCACAAGAATCATCAATAAATATACAACTATCAGTATCACAATAAATTACTCTCTCATTTAGTTTATCCATTAAATCATATAATCTTTATCTAGCATGAGCTGTTGTAAATAAAGCTATATAAATATTTGTAGTTTTATTTGGTTTTTTCCATTCTTCTTTTAAGTAATATTTCATCATCCAAACTTCATTTAAAATTATTGGATTTGGTTTTTTAAATTTTTCATTAAAAATTATTTTACAAACTTCTTCATAATTATAAACATAAGCATATTTTTGAAAATTATATCTCATTCCAAAATGTCCCCATAAACTAACTAAACAAATTTTTGCAATAAATCTTAAACCTGCATCATATTTAACTTTATTAATATTGGGTTGGCAACTAAGTTCGTGCGCTTTTTAAGAAGAAATGAAAACCATAAAATTTTATTGATAAAAACAGTTTTAATCAATGATATGTTCACCATTATTAAGAATGACCTTCTGCCAACTAAATTCATAATGCCAGGTTCGTAGAACTCTGGAGACTTACTCGCAAAAAACAGGTCAAGTTTGAAAATTTTTTATATTAAAAAGCGCACGAACTTAGTTATCTAAATCATAAGCTATATTTTCTGCAACAAATTCAATTTTTGTATTACACTCATGATTATTTTTAAAATCTTTATTACAATGTTTTTGCTACAATCTGGTGAACAATTTTTTTCAGGATATTGTGGGAATCGTCAATCAAAAAGAAAAGAAGATAAAATAAGTTGTTGGGGAAGATCAAAGTTGGCCATCAAACATCGGTTTGGTTGATAAAAAGAATTGCAATCAAACATTTTAAACTTTTATTTGTGATTTTAATTTTATCATTGAACATTTTAATTGTATTACGAATCTGATTTTATCATCAAACATTTTAATTGTATTGTTAAGTCTCTTAAAAGTGGAGCTAAAAATAAGAGCTTAACGGGTTGAAGGTTATTTTTATACGTGATTAACTAAGATAACGAAATGTTTTTCAAATTTTTATTGACACTAAAAATGATTTATCAACTTTACAAAATAGGAGTGATTGCAGTTTGAACAATGCTCTTTAAGAAAACTTTCCCTGATTTTAGGCCTAATTTAAGGAAGGAAATCTTTTCGCACTGATAAAAATATCAGTGTCTCAAAAGCCCTCAAAGATTGGTAATTCTATCGAATTACTAATTACAGTATAAAAATATTAAAAGGAAATAATATAATAGTAATAATAAAATTTACTTTGGTGCATAATTCTAAAAAATGTGAATTGTGGATAATGAAATTATATTTGTATTGTGGATTAATTGCCGGAATATCTCTGGATCAATTTAATGTGAAAATTTGTTTTTATCGAGAATTGATGATCTTTCAATTCAGAGTACAAGTACAATTGCGTCTATGTGAGTGTTCGACTTTTCATTTATAAATTCTGTTTATATATAAAATTTTGTATGACTTTTCTATTTTTAGTAACATTTAATTACTAGTTATATTGTTTAATATCAATGTTGTCATATATATTTTTGATATAAATATTTTGCCTTAATTCTATTTTTAGTAAGTTACGCTTACTAAATTATTTTTTATTATACTTTATTTTTAGACAAATATATTTGTGTTTTGATTATTATAACAGTTAGCTACGGCTATTTCATTTTTAATATCTGAAATCATAAAAAATAAATACGCTTTCAAAATATATTTCAAAACAACTTATCTGCGGTCAACCGTATTATTTAAACAACAAATGATTTTTTAATTGATTAATTAATATTTTTAATAATCCTCACATCCCCCTCCTTTAAGAAACTTCTTAATCTTTTCCACATTTCTCTGAATTACTTTTCCTTTCTAATTTCGTAGTTCGTATCTCCGATCGTGTATCTTTCTTATAACCTTGAATGGGCCTTCGAATCTGTCAATGTCTTTTATTCTATTTTCAATATTGACCAGTACTTGGTCATTGATGGCAAATTTTCTTTTTGTTCTCCCCTGATTTCTTTCGATTCCCGTGGTCTCCTCTGTCTCTACTTCTCCGATCCATCTGTCTCTATTGATTCTTCTTCCCAACACGATATCGGCTGGACTGACTCCGATTGTCTTCTGCACCGTAGCATTTAATACAAACTCTACTTCGGGGAGGATACAACAACAGCAAATAACAAAATTAATTAAACAAAATCAAAAAATTTTAATATAATTTCAAGCAGAGTTTAATTGGAAGCTCTAGACAGCAAGATCAATTTCAAAGACTCAAAGTCAACAGTATCAATTCTCAATTAAGATCAAAGCAAAGCAAGCTGCGAACATCAACGACTAGAAAGCATACATAAACTTCTACAAAGGACAAACAAGTAGAAGACAAATGAAGCAAAGAAATTTCCCGATTATACGAATCATTATCAGATCTCCAAAATATCCAAATCTCAAAAGTTCAAACGATAGTACGAATCTCCGAAGCTCCAAATCTCAAAAATTCAGTCAATAGTGAAATTTTCGAATTCCTACCACTACATCAAGTTCACTAGTTGATTCCAAAACATCATCGAATATTTATATGCGTTGTTGCTAGAGTAAACCTTCTTTTATAATTTCACTTGATGCTGAATAGTACCAAAGCTTAATATTAAATAAAAAAATTTTTCTTAAGTGTATTGGTTTCATAGTTTTGGTCTTCAGTAGTTGTTTTTGATATAATTTAAGTTCAACAGTTTTTGTCACAGTTTTTATTAACCGTTATTTATCTTTATAATATAATATTCATTCATATTTCTTTATATTAAAATACATTTATATATTATATAACCTCATAATATAATATAATACCGGCTTGAAATCTAAGATTTCCAAGACTGGTCTCGATTTTTAATAATATTTATTATTTTTTTATATATTTACATTTTTAACTAAACAGGTGTGTCTTGTTAGATAAGACACAGTTTGTATAAATTAATCATAATAATTAAATACTCAGGCCAAGACCTGAGGATCAAGTAATTTTTTAAATTCCTATTTCTCATTTACCTTTTGTTTTTTTGTTCATATTTCACACGCTAAGTAGGGCGGTGAAATATACTTGTTTTTCTTTACTGAGGACCTCTGAGCCTAAGTGCGAGAGGATTTTTATATATAATAATTATAATTAGTAAATTTACATTAATCGGTCAGAATTGGTATCAATCATTTGTAGTGTCAAACTTTAATTCGATTTCAATAAAAGTATTAAACTTACATCGTTATTTCAGTTTATTTAAATAATTTTAACGAATACAACCTTACGCAACCTTCAACCGTTGAGACCTAAGTTAAACTCAAGCTCCATTTTTTAACATCACTTTAACCACCCTCTTAGAATCTTAACAGTGCTAAGGAAAATGCACCACTGGAAGATGAATTATCCGTTTCAATTTTGTTTGCTATCTCACTATACATTTATGACCAAAATGTCCATCTTGAATCATTAATGGTGAAGTCAACTAGGGGTTATTTATTGCCAATAATAATCGATTTTTTAGGATTTCTCGAACTAATTTGCAATAGTTTAGAATCGATTCTTGATAAACATCTTTTAATTGCCTCTGTAAATCATGGTATATATAATCCAATTTATTATTCATATACAGGGCTAATTTAATATCGGAACTATTCTTTTGGGATGCTTTTGTTACTTTTTCCTTGGTAACGTATATACCTTTATAGTTGGTTTCAATGACAGCTACACCACATTTAATTATTTCTTTCTTTAATATTAAGCGTATGAGTTCCTTCTATCTGTTGTTATGAGGACAGTAGAAGTTTTCAGCTCATCGCTACTAGAACTTCGTCGAGGTGCTGATCGGTAATTATCAGGAATTTTTGTAAATTCATTATGAGTAGAATTTGGTCGAATACCAGATATTTCCTGAAAATTTTTCATTTTTAGAAGCCTTAAATTACATTGTTCTTTATTACTGTCATAGAGGAGGGTTGCTTCCATGGTAACTCAGTATCCTTTGTTAATATTACAACTTGGTCTTGATAATAACTGACTAGTATTAACATCGAACACATCTTCATATGTTAACAATTCTATTTGATAATCCTCTATATCTATGACTTGAGTGACACCTTTACCATTTATCTTTTATTAGTACCATCACATATTCCATCATTTCCGAGATTTCCTCTTGTCACTACTTGTCGAGTTATGGTATTTGGTTTTACTGCGATGTACAAAGTGTCATCTACACGGATTTTATTAAACTGGGATGCGTTATCACTTGTTTCTGCAGTAACTTGGACCTCTCTTGGTAGCAGCTTAGTGGATATTATGGAATTATGACTGTGCATTCCACAATGATATTGAAGTGTAGACACTCGTACTCGACATTCTTTAATTTGCGTACGATAATAATCTCCTTCTTGGTATAGGTAGTAAGCTGAATTTTTTGTAGTTAAATTACTAGGAGATAAATAAGTACAATCTTGGGTGTCCACAAGAGAATATATCTTTCCAAATTTTGGATTGGCACAATCATATGCTAAAAGTCCACCTCCTGGTTTAAAGAGTGAGAACATTAGCATCATCATCATTATCATCATCCACTGCATCATATTTGGATTTGTACTACCAGAGGTATGTGCATTAGGATTGGCATTCAGTGTTCCCCAACCTCCTATGGTTTCAAGATATGGCTCGATAATATTTTCAACGTTTTTTGCAGTTTCTTTCAACACTATGCATTTGTTGAGGAGAGTTTTTGATACTTTTAATTGCTTGTTGAATTAAAATGGTGAGGCCTGTTAAACATGTGCCTTTGTTCGTTTTCTCTTTTATTAACTCATGAATTTCATGATGATCCATAGTATCAAAATTTTGAAATCTGGGAATCATATTTTTCATTTTATGAACGATATTGGCAATTCCTAACTCGAATATTAAAATCATCTACATGAATGTTACTTTAAAAGCCCGAATCATTTCTGTAATTTTAGTGAGTAAATCATCTTGAACAGGATTATTTTCAAATTCATCATTGACTTGCTCAGCCAGTTTTTTGGCTTGTTTAAACAATACATGTTCTTTTACCTTATTTATGGTTTCATTTTTTTGAATTTTTCTGATAAAAGGGATATGTTTAGCAAAAGGATTTGGCCTTTTAACTTTAATTCCTGGCTTTTGGGTACCAATTTCTGAACCAGAGGTTTTATCAGTTTGAATTGTTTTGGTTATTAATTTTGAAGTGCTTGACGTACGGCTTATTTGACACTGGAATGGTATATACTCAGGTGTATGGAGTTCATTATCATCAGATAGTTGGACATCATCAATATCGATAGGACAATATTGTGACGTTTTAGGAGGGTCAGATTTATCTGATTTTACCAATTTTTGTAGTATTACATCAGTTTCGTCCATTGCTTGCCACGCTTTTTCTATAATATCGTGATTTTCATTTTCAACCACTGTTTGTTTTACGCCTGCCTCATCGTCAGATGGTTCCATGGGTACTTCACAGTACTGAGGTTCAGGAACCTCTGTTTCATTTATTTTATCAGTAAGATCGATGACTTCAATAGGTGATTTAATTTGGGATTCATGTAATTTCTCTGTAAGATCTATGATCTCAGTAGCCAGTAACTGTTGAGTTGCATGTGTACCAGTATAATTTATTTGGACGGGAATGGTTTTCTTTGGACCACATCCACAATCTATTAAATATTCGTCATCATCTCGTAATCTTCCGAATATTTCCACTAAGGGAACTAAAGGTATTGGTAGCGGTGATGAAGCTAGTTGTCTTAATTTATGTACTTTACTTTTTTTAAAATGGACTCCAAAAAAATGGGCCTGTCCGGGTCAGTCCATTGCCAAAACCTTCTCGTGGTGGAGTTGTTAACCTGAATAGGGACCAATTTGGCTG
>JBBMKC010243316.1:0-10763 GCA_037834085.1 Bipalium vagum
ATTATTATTATTATTATTATTATTATTATTATTATTATTATTATTATTATTATTATTATTATTATTATTATTTTTTGTTTAATAATAATGTAATCATAGTAGTAGTTGTAGTAGTTGAAGTCATTGTACAATTATAAATATTATTTAAAATGAGTATCTTCAGAGGGGTCAATTATTTTCGGTAAAAAAGACATTTGTTTTAGTAAGATTAACAAAACTGTAAGAAAGAAGGTGAGACGAAAGGTAGAAATGAAACCTTTAATCCATCGTGATTGTTCCTTTATCTCATTGTTCTTTTGTCTGACATGCCTCTTTCTGACAGTGTTGAGTGTCAGCCTCAAATGAATTCATTAAACGAGGTCTGCTAGCTGGAGATTGTCATCTGCCTCACAATTTATTGAGCAGGCCTCATAAAAGGGATAGATGAAGATGGCGCTCCGAAAGGGAATTCTGATGCGTTTGGGATCAACGCTTATCGAAACCAATTTCAAATGATGATCAAGATAGGGGAAAAGGGAAAAGTAAATCTTAACCGGTACCACGACTGATGGTAAGGGCTACTTCAGTCTCTTTAATATGAAGATAAGATCGAGATTGTTTCCTCCAAATTAAGCCGAGAATAAGTTGAAAAGAAGCTGGGATATGGATTTTTCCTTTTCATTTCTCATTTTTAATTAGCTCTTTATAATTTTCATTTATGAAAGGTTTCTCCTGCAAACAGGAAGATATTTCCCATTGCTCTTTTATTCATAATCAATATTGGTGTTCGGCGCAATCTCTCAGCTCAGTCGACTTTGTTGACATTCGGATTATTTTTCTATTTTAAAGGTAGAGCAAATGAGAATAAATCTTTTAAAGTGTAAAAAAATTTGAATAAAGAACCTTTCGAACAGTAATATTCGTTTTTGAACAATTCAATAAATGTTTAATTAAAATTAATCAATAAACCTATTATTCATTATTTCATTAAATATCAATAAAGCAAGTAATGCTTGTTTAAGTAATATGATTTATTTAAAATAGCTGTAGTTAGTTTAAAAAAAGCAAGCCTTAAACTTTCAGTGGATCATTTAAAATATGGAGCGTTTAGAGATTATTGATTGGTGGCTTCGTAGAGGGTTATGATAAATCATTCCGGTGAATATCACCGAAAACATTACATTGATCTATTTTGCTATAATTTTGGTGTTTTTTATTTCCTCACTCACTCTTACACTATTTTTCAACGCCGATTTCGTTGTACATTACTGCATAGGATCCACTTTTCTATACAAGTTAAAAATTTTTTAAAATTGGCCCATTTCTGTTTCTACTTAGTAAAGAAATGCAAAGAAATGGTTAAAGATATTTTTCTAATATAAATGAAAGATCGTATCTATTTATCAATCAAAGTGGTTTAAAAAATTAAAACGATTTTAATTATTGATTTTTTACTGAATTATTAAGATTATATAAAATCTTGATACTTCCTTATAGTCTACATTTAACGGAATTTCAATTTTATGAGCTGTTAAATGAAGTTTATTTTCAAACAAAGTTGATTTTGTCATTATGAACTGCAGAAGTACACTTTTTAAGGATTATTATTGTAATAATTATAATTATATTTTTATTATTAAGTTTATAATTCTATTATTAATTTTTTAATAATAATATTATTATTATTTTATTATTACTTATTTTATTATTATTTATTTTTATTACTAAAAATTTGAGAAAAATCTTATTTTATAAAAATAAATTTACCGTACTTTTCCAATAATTTATAATATAAATAATTATTATCATATAAATAAAAATAGAATTTTACTTCAAGCAAAAATAGTAAAAAAAATAGTTTAACCAACGTTCGTTGGCTTTTATCATTCCACTTGAAAAGGATTACAAAATATCTTTGCTCTTCATGTTTTGTTTTTGCTGCGATGGTTCGAGCAATGATTGATTCGGAGTTGAGCGTTGTTGCCTGTTTTAAGTAAGGGTATTGCAGCACAAGTGCTACTCAAGACCTCGTCACTCTTAATATTATATTTATATATTTATGATATTTTTGTCAATTGTTTCTTTGTGACCTTCATAAATTTTTCTTTTATATTAAATTAAATTTTTTAATTAAGTTTAAATAATTAAATAATTTTGATAATTAAATTTCTCAAGTATTTTTTAGTTTATTTTCTCATCTTTTGATTGGTTAATTATTATATATTTTTAAAAAGCAGTAATTTTCTACCATATATTTATAAATAATTTTTTCTGGATTTTTTTCCAGTTAAATCGTTTTACAGTTTCAAATGATAAAGTGAATGAAAAATGTTAACACGATTTAAACAAAAAATTAAATTCCTTTTTATTGAAATCGCCATGTCAACATGTTTTGTAATATTATTATGTTTACACATCTTTGGAAGAACTATTTGCGGCTACATGAAAAGAGATGTTAAAGTGTCAGAGATAAGAACTCAGACATTAATTAAAGTAATTTGTGATATTTTGTTTAAATTGATTAATATGACTACCTGCGTTTTATGTAATTATGTATTTTGAATCATTTAATTTAAACAATTAAACCACATCATACATTTCCGTTTTATTCCTCTTACTTACTTCTCAGTATATAGTTCAATTAAAGATATTCACAAATTTAATAAATGATTTAATTTTATAATAAATAATAATAATAAATATATTAATCAATTTTAATTATGAACTATCATTAATTAATTACAATTAGTTATTGTAAGTTACTGTCAATTTATCAATACTGTCGATATTATTTAAATTCATTGTTCAAAATTGAGCGTAACATTTACTTTCCAAAATATGTTTAATATTTCAGTGTACCTCAATTTGATATTTAAATAAATAAATTATTTTTATTATTTTAAAAAGTTAATAATAATTAATAATAAAAAATAAAAGTAATTAAAAGAACATTTAACATATTTAAATGTTTTCTGTCTTGCTTCAATTTTATGTGTACGATTATAATTAACAAATTATTTTTTTTAACTTTAAGCCTCGGTTTTAGAAATTTCGCTCCATTAAAGGCATTTTTAAGCTTTTCTACGTTTTTCTTTCTCTCTCTCTTCTACTTAAAATTTTTAGAGCATATCTTCTCTATAAACTTGTACGTTCTATCTTCCAGCTTTATAAATACTTCTAATTTAAAGTGTTGTTCCAGTGGATTGTCTTCCATAAAGTCATAATTTGCATCACCATCAAACCAATAATAAAATCAATTGTAAAATTTTCTCTTGATCAACCCATATTAAATTTCATTATATTCTCAAAGACATCGTTCCGATCTGAGTGCGAATTTTGGGCTATAATAAAGCAGGATTTTTCATTTTTCTTGACTTTCGAAAGTGACGCCCTTGAGCGGAAGAAGAAAATAAAATATTTCCTGAGAAGCGAATCCCTCTTCCCAATATCGAAGATAAAGTACAACAATAGTACATTGATCCCAAGTCCCGTTATCATAATGGCTGACTTGCCTCGCTGTTGTGGTGAACGACGGTTTTGAAATGTTTGGAAAATTTTCGATTTCCCCTTTCCCAACTTTGGGGAGACTTAGCTGAAGCGCCTTCAACCCACCACTTTGGCCTTTTATGCGCAGAACAATTATCGTTGCTCGTTCTTGTTTCATTCCTTCAAAATGGCTGTGGAAATATAATTATTTTATTTATATTTTGAAAGAAGTATTGCAATGTGCTGAATGAAAGAGAACGAGAACGAACGAGATCAATGTTAATTATTTACTTTTAATTAGACTCAAGTAATACCAACATTTATTTATTAATTATTTTTTTGTTTAAATCATCATTTCATATTTACTTCATAAGGCTTGATGGAAATCAACTAATAAAAAATTACCAGTAATAAAAATATTATTATTACTAAGGTTTCCTTGAAAATCTTAAGGTAATCATGATGGAGGTGGATATTCCTAAATCTCTACTTTATTAATCACTACTGATTTCCTCGCTTGAGAAATGCGGAGAGGAAGGAGAAAAATAGGAAGGCAACAGAACCTTGGAAAGAATAGAATTAGTAAAGCTGGTGGTGTCGTTTGAATTAATTTGGTCCGTTTCTTTAATACAAAAACCATATTAGTTTGAAGAAGCAAAAACGTTTACACTCATCAAAAGTATTTTTCATTGTTTGCTTTTACTTTTTTCGAAACTGACTGACAGTCGTTGAAATATCCTCTTTTTTGTCTTTCAAGCAAGTTTTTAAGCATCGTTTTTTTCTACTCGCACGTCTCTTTCTTTCAGTTCATATGAAAACCATCTTCCTTTTATATATATATAAATATATATATTTCCCAAACGCCAAAATCAATTTATTTATGAATCTTTATTGATTAGCACAAGTGATTCAACGTCCTCAAATATTTTCTGCTGACTTGTACGAAGTTAATCATGGACGCTGAAATCAGTCATCGTGAAACGTCAAAACAATTCTCTGCATGATTTATCGCTGAGAAAAATTTTACCATAAGGTTCGAATGGTATTTGATGAAATTGAGTTAATGTCTTTTCGAATGTAAGCAGAAAATGAGGACTTTCCGAAAATGTTGTTCTTGTGGTTTAAATTTAGAAATTTTTAGTTGAGTTAAAAAATTTTATTGTTGCAATTCCAAAAGTTTATTAGCAAAATATTATTAAAATATTTCCAAAATAAGAATAAATGAATCTGAAATTATTACATTTTAATAAGAGATCAATAATTAATTGACATAAAGCGGACGAATTAATTCATACATCAAAAATCGTAAATAATTAATTTAAAAAACAAATATTTCTTGGGTTGTCGGTTATTTGGTGCAGTTCCTTAAAATTCAAAATTACTCAAATAAAGATTATAATTTTGCCAATTGATTAACAGCCACTGAAAAAAGAAACTTTCGCTCTACATGTATATCTATTTCATTATTTCGTCTGTTTTAATAATTAGTGATTTCAAAATGACATGTCAAACTGAAGGCAATGAACACTTTCAACAAATTCTGCTCTTATACATTTTAGATTTGAAGGTCATCAAAGCTTCTCGTCATGTTTGCAGTGTGTATGAGGTTTATGACATCGAAAAGAACAGCTCAAATATTGTTTACTCATTTCAGCAACTAGATTTTGGTGTTCAGGACCATACTCATACTGGTCGCCTGTCAGAGTTTCGTGAAGAGCAATTGAACCAATTTATCTATGACAATTTACGAAAAATAACAAGATATTTATCGCTGTAGTTGAACTGTCATTACTCGATTGTAGCGGATCATCTCAAATGAAGTCGATCTAAAAAATCGGCAATCGAATTCCATATTTTTTAAGCAAAAATTACAGAAATCAACTCTCCAAGATCTCCTCCGGGTTTCTCACCCACCATAGTTAAAAAGCACAGGTTTCCTTATCGCATTGTAACCAATCATGAGAGGTGGTGTTTATACCTTAACATGAATAAGCACTAGAGAATGAGTCACCAAAGACAAACAGGCAACACTGCGTCCAAAACAACACCATGTCCTGATCAGAATGACTTCTGCTTGGCGAGATTGGGAAAAAATAATTCACTGAATTCTTTCCAAAAAACAAACTAGTCAGCAACGAGCAATTCGGAAAGGTGACATTCCTCTTCCGCATGACAATGCAAAGCCCCAATCAGTAAATCTGACGAAAGAGATGATTTAAAATCTTTGTTGGGAAGTGCTATCGCATTCTCCTTATTTTCAGGACTTGTCGCCATCAGATCTTCATTAACTTCGTTCTGTCAAACAATTTACAAGGTGTTTCTTTTAAAAATGAGAATGATTTGAAAACTTAGTTGGTGGACACTTGAATCCCGGAATGCAGATTTCTATCGCCATGGAATATTAAATTATTACCGCTTCCATCACACAACCATGACTTTTTTTATGATCAGGCTATGAAGTAACTGTGAAGAAACTCAATATTAAAAGGTTCATAAATCAATTTTTAAGAGGACTGCGAAAAAAATCATTTTTTTGTCATGAAACCTTTTCGATTCAAACAAGAGCGAAACCTGACCAGGAACTCCAATTTTCTGGGCAACCCCTTTGGTCACTCCAAAAACTGGTGTCCGATTTTCATTTCAGGATCATTATTGAATTCTGATAAAAAAAGTGAATAAACTAAAAGTCCAGGAGACCTGCCTGACAGCTGTCCCAGATACTTTGGCTGAGCAGGACAGACACTTTCGACCATTTCACAGTCCGTTACGCACTTTGTCAAAGGCGCCCAAATGTATCTTTCTGCATCTCGTGGGGGAAATCATCCGAAAAATTTCCCAAATGTTTTATTTATATCAGAATGAAAAACTTTTTCGGGCACCAGAAATTTAATATTCATACAAGGCTTAATTTTCGCGAATGAAAATAAAAGAAATAGGATGATGAAGCTCAGTCTTGAGGAACGATGGAGGAGAATCAATTTGGAGAAGCCTTCATTCGATTTTTTCTGTGATAATAATTAATAACGAAAATAATAATAATAATAATAATAATTATTATTATTATCTCCAAAAGAGGATGTATTTATTGTCCGACAGTCACTGATATTTGAACTTCATAAATAGGATAAGATAACATCATTTTGGGGAATAATTTCCGACAACACAGAGAAACCATCCATCATTTCCCCAAATGACTGTCACCATTTATTTATCATTTCTCAGACCAAAGACAGCTGAGGTGTAGAATCATTCCAAAATTATAGCCAAATTCATTGATACTATTAATTATTATTGTTATTATTATTATTATTATTATTATTATTATTATTATTATTATTATTATTATTATTATCAAATATTTTTCGATAGTTTTCTTTGGAATGTAACTGTGGGAAGGAATTTCTTTAATTCTTTCACTTGCGCTGTACCTTTTTAATAATAAAGATTTATATAAATGCGCTAATCTTAATGACTTATTGATGTTACCACTGTTATTTAAATTATGCGTAAATATGCTAACCTATATCAATCTATTTAAACAAAAAATATACATTGATAATAATGATTACATAAAGCAGGGTTTCCCAACATTTTTGGTATCGCGACCCCATTTTTGAACCAAACAAATGTTTGCGACCCCACTATATATAAAATACAGTAAAAATTAATGCTACTAATAATTTATTATTAATAACAAAACATTTTTTCAATCACCAAATCTTAATGAGACTGTTGATATTGTAACTCATTGACTAGCTTTAAAATACGTGGTTGCGTTTGTGTTAATGGCAACATCATTTCGACATTAACATTAAGTCGGTTTCTTGCATTGCTTTTCAATTGCAGAAGTGTTGAAAATCCACTCTCACATAGATATGTTGAAGCAAAGGAAAGTAAAATTTTAAACGCAATCATTGTGACTTTTCGATATCAGTGATACATAGCACACCAGAACTGAGTAAGCAGATTTTCGTCATATAAGTTACGAAAGTCTAAGAATTCATTTTGCACATCATCAGAAATACTGGATATATCAATGGAATCAGAAAAATGGATATCGTACTAGTAAAGCTTCTTCCTTAGTCAACTCAGGGAAATAATACACAAGCTCATTTTCAAGAGATTGAAGGTGTTTTGTGATCTCTTTTTTTAAATGGACATTGTTTTTGCATTTAAATTCTTCTATTATACTGGATAGTTTTTTAAACATTACCATGTTTCCTGTATCCATTTTACTTCGCCAGTTTTGCAGTTTGGCTATGAATGCTCTAAGATTGTATTTAAGTTCAATAATAGTTAAATCTCTTCCTTGTAATCTAGGATTCAGAATATTTTGTTGTTCTAATATATCTGATAGATAAGCGATTCTACACAACCAAGACTGGTCATCAAAATATGCCGCAAATTCATATTTTCCTTGTACTTCCATGAATATTTTGATGATTTCTTTCAACTCATAAAAACGAGCGACCATATTTCCTTTTGATAACCATCGTACTTCAGTAAAATAAAAAAAACCTCGTGATCAGAGTTCATGTCTTTGTATAATTGCTTAAAAAGATGACTGTTTAGAGATCCAGATTTTATGTAATTTACCATTCTGATCAAAGAATCAAGTGCCTCTTTCATTGTAGTTGAAAGAGCTTTACAAGCCAGAGCATATCGGTAAATCATGCAGTGTATACCTTTAGCTTCAGTAGCATAATCTCTTGCTCTCTTTTGAAAACCAGAGTTGGATCCTAGCATAGCTGGAGCACTATCCGTACAAATTCCACAAACATTTCCCAATCCAATCCATTCATTAAAAAGAAATTATTAATCTTATTTATAATATCTTCTCCTTGAGCAGTAGATTCTAGTTGGCTACAAAATAGCAACTCTTCTTTTATTTCTTTTAAGTGAATATACCTTACGATGACAATCAATTGAGAACTTGACGTTATATCCGTTGATTCGTCTACCTACAATACAAATAAAGGCGAATTTTTAATTTAAATCAAAATATGCTCTTCAACATCTTTAGACATATCAGCTATACGCCTTTGAATAGTATTATTGGATAAAGATATTCTTTGCATCTTTGCTTCCATACAATCACCTAGAATCAACTTTACCATCTTTAACATGCAGGGTTTTATCAGAGTTTCTCCAATCGTATGAGGTTTTTTATGCTTGGCAATACTCAATGCGACTTCATATGATGCCTGCAGTATTTATGATTGTTCTTGATTAAATGTTACTGTTTGGTCTATTTTTTCTTGTTTAAAATAATTCTCATATCTGCGGACAAAATCGACATCCTTTTAGTGTGCTCTAGATGTTTCGCTTGTAAATGTCTCAAAAGTTTTGATGGCTTCATAGATTCTGAACTTAGAACCACTTTACATAGAACACATCGAGGTTTTATTATTCCATTATTAGTTACGGAAGTAAATCCATATTAGATATAATCTGGATCATATACACGTTTTCTAGTCATAGTTTATGTTTTCAAAATAGATATAGTAGATAGATTTATTATAAATTTTTAATTACTAAATATACTTTCATGATAATAAGTTTAAAAAATTCTAAAATATTTGAAATATTGTCTTTACAAAATGAATAATAAAACACAAACATGCAATTTTAAATAATTTAAAATTTTTTTAATTTCAAATTAATTTTTGGCGACCACCTAAAAAATGCTTATCGACCCCATTTGGGGTCACGATCCACAGGTTTGGAAACTCTGACGTAAAGATTTATTGGAAGTTCATCATCTATTATTTTGCGTGAATTAGAATATTATTATTTTTTTATTATTTTATTTAAGCTCTTTTCATGTGATGATTGTCTCGAGGACTGGAAAATATCCGTAACATGGCAGAAGATAGCTCAAATGTCTTTGGAACTTGGAATCTGTGCCATACATCCAGTTCCATGTCAGTAATGATTTGATTTTCATGTCGAAATTTTAATTAATCAATTAATTATTAATTCTGATACCTATTTTAATGCCACCAAACGATCGATTTAGAGTGATCTTTTGATGGAATCTCATCTTTATAACAGGAATCATTGTTATTTGTTTATCTGTATTAAATTGATTTTAGAATTGATGGCTCTTTCAAATGATAAAAAAATATTATTTCTTATTCATTATGAGAGAATCTTAATGGAAATGGGAAAGATCCAGCCCGAATATGATACAGTCGAGCATATATGAGAAAAATTTCATGTCAATAAGGATTATGGCCGCGATTTAAGAAAAACATTTTTTAAAAGAGGTATACTGGAGCGAAAGAGTGGATCTGGAAGAAGGAAATCGGAAGATTGTGCTGAGAAATGACAACGAGTTTTCGAAACGAATATTCCTTCAAAGAGTATTTTCAGAACTATCAGGGCAGAAGGAATGAAACTTGTCCCCCGAAGAACCTGTTCTCTCTTAAATGATAATCAGAAAATGAAGAGACTAAAATGGTGTAGAGAAAAAATCGCTGCAATAAATGGAATGCCTATGTCGACATATATGAAAAGTGGTTCGAATTGTATCAATTCTTTCGAGAACAATATCATGGAAACAGTTTGAGGAAAAAGCAGTCATTACTTAGTAAAGGTAATTCACCAAGAATTATGATACTGTCAGCTATTGCTAAACCTGATATCGCAAATGGCTTTAATGGGTTGATAGGTATCGGGAGAATAGAAAATGATGTGGAGGCCCAGCGTTCTTCCAAAAATCATAACAAAGGTGATAAATACAAAGTTGATTCCACAATGACAGCCTATAATTTTTACAATTTGATGACTACTGAAATTATGTCAGCAATCTCTGAAAAAATGCTGTGTTGTCCGAATGTTACTATCCAAATGGATAATGGCGGACATTTGTGGGAAAGGAAAATGTTGAAATATTCAATGACTTTGGAGAAAATATTGTTCCGTGTATTACCGTCATAAATCAGCCGGCACAGTCTCCAGATTTAAATGTCAACTATATTGGCTTCTGCACTTCCCTCAATAAGCAATGTCAGAAATAATTGTAAAAATCTTGCTGAATTATGGCTGTCATTACAGCAGACATTTTGGTCACTAGACCTGAAACGTTGAAATCTCTTTTTGAATGTAAATCTCGGATATTGCAAATATTATTAGTCAGAAAGGATCAAATAGTTAATGTACAACATGCGTCATTAATAAGTTTGTAAATAATGTGCTTTATTCTTGTTATAATTTAAATATATAATAATATAAATACTCTTCGTATTAACAAATCGGGTTTTTTATGGCATGGAGTAACTAACAATGATACTAAA
>JBBMKC010243327.1:0-10763 GCA_037834085.1 Bipalium vagum
TCGGCGTGGAGATAGTGAAAAGCAATAGTCGTCTCCGAGTAGGGATTGGTGATCGTAGACCAATCCCTACGCCTATAAAAGAAGAGGGCTACTCCCGTTAAATGCCCCCAAAAAAGTTCTATTGAAGAAAAAATTCAGAAGATTGTCAAAAAAAAATTCAGAAGACGCTGCCCAGAGATTCCAGAGAAACGACAACAGTAATTGTTATATCTATGCCCAGAATTATGCAGTCGGATTTTTGCAAGGGGACCCAGCGAGTTTGGGAACCCCTAGGCGACTTGAGAAGGGCCTAGAGGGTGACCCGGGGACCCCTTGTCGCTCTTGATGAGACCGATTTATTTTTGTTTCATCTCTTCAATTTTATTATTGATTTGTTATTATTATTATTGTTATTTAATTAAATTTCAGTAATAACGGGATTTTCGTTGACTCTTATTAACGTTTATCTTTATGTGATTTGAATCAATGCAACTCTTGTAATTGTTGTATTAGTATAAATAAAATTTTATTTAAAATATTTCGAATTGGTTATTAAGGGAGCGGATACTGTATAGTGGAGGGTGTTTTACATTCAAAGGAGTTGAGAGGGATTTCGAACACAACGAGTTACTAAAAGTGAGGAGTCACGAGCAGACGAGTACACGTTGCTACATTTTAGTATAATAGTAACAATATTATTTATAATTAAAACTATTTTTTTATATATTAGTATATTTAATATATATTATTATTGTTAAAATGATCAAAACATTTAATATATAATTTCATTTATAATTATTTACTGAAATATAAATATATCATAAATTTAAGTATTAGAGAAAAAAATTGTTGCAATAAAACAGATAAAGAACAAATGTGATTAAAACTCGTTACATAAATTTAATAGTAATTAAATAAGAAATCAAGCCAAATGAATGGATATATAACCTAATAAATCTTGTCATTATCTGGTTTTAAAAAATGTTGATTAAACGAAGAAAATTATTTTTAATGTTTTTTGTATTAAATCTTGTTTTAATTCACTATTTTCGGTTAAAAAGCATAACGCAATAATACAATATTTTATTCAAAATAGCAAAACTTATTTCTAACAATCAAAAATAAATTTGTACTATGATTTATGATATTCTTTGTTCCCCAAATATATCTGAAGGTAGAAATAAAGAAGTATACTATTCTGTTGTACATTTTCTATAAATAATTCTATTTATTTATCACTTAGGTAATTGAATCATGTGGTTCAGCTATTTCATCAGTGGAAGGGGTCATTCTGATTGATGTAGATTCTAGTCCAACTAATAATAGAACCGTTTTTAATTTTGTTGGAAATCCTTCAAGTGTGATAGAAGCAGCTTTAAATTTATCTCGAGCCACGTATAATTTAATTGATATGTCTAAGCATAAAGGTAAAAATATGTGAAAATGTTTACAAAAACTAACTTATTATAAAATAAAAATTCTTTAAAGAGGAGCTCATTAAGTTTTAAATCAATTTTCAGTGGTATTTCATTATAATACTTTTAGCAATTATAATATTGAGATCGTGGAAATCGGATTAATTAAAGTTTAAATATAAATAAATAAGAATTTAATTTCCCATTAAAAGCAACTGTTCCAAAATATTCTTTATGGTTTTATTGGAAGAAATTCCATTAGTTTTTAAAACTAATTAAGTTATAAATATAGAATCGTTTTTATTATTGCTTGGACCATTTTCTCAGTAAGAGAGTTCAAAAATTTTTACCAATATTTATGAATAATAATATTGATTATTATAAAGATATTTCTTTGATATATTTTTTGGATATTAAAAATTAATGTTAATCAAATTAAATTGATTATTTAAATAATGATTTTAATTGAAAATTATTATTAATCTCTAATTTTTCTATTAAAATCAGTGCATTATCAAGCTTTATTATCAAAATCAAATAGATGAGAAATATTTCTTTTCTCAACCAATCATTTTCTTCTAGAAAAATTATAATTCATTGTATGTCGTGTAAGATTTATGGTGATACTTAGTGTATTAACTTAGAGGTCATGGTGAAGTATTAATGATCATATCTAAAACTTAAACATTCGATACGAGCAGTTTAGGAAAGATGTTTAAATTTCAATAGTTCTGTAAAGATGAAAAATGTGTATTGATTCTGATAAATGAGATTGGTTGAAAATTCCTAAATGTCAGATTAACAGTCAATAGTTCAAATAGGAAAATAAAGAAGCAGGACGAAATGTTCAATTGGGAAAACACTGTTGATTTTGACCATGTCGAGGGATAATAGATTAACAACGTAGTTTGATGAAAGCTACTTATAAATTTGATAATTAAGTTTAAAATTCATTTTTTGGTTATTTTTTACCTTAAGTGGTTAGAAATAATTATGTTAGTAAAAGAAAGCTCCATGAAAGAGATACATTATACATATACATGATGAAGATTAAAGAAGAGGCAGATTGGATACTTGAAATTTTGTGAGTTTTGATGATGACTTGAGTATTGGGTATCTTTTTATCCACAATAAAATTTTTTTATGATAATCAACCAGTTGAAAGATAATTTTCAGAAATGGATAAAACAAGCAATCATTTTTTTCTACGGTTGTTTGACATCTTAGTTACGATGTTATGCAAATTTGAATGTTAAGTATAAGTACTGGAGGAATATAATTTTTGTGTAAGGATATCTCTCGACACAAGTATTCTCAACCATCTATAGATAAAGAAAATAAAAGCTTAATAAAATTTGTTTTTAAGAATCGGTAAAGAAAACCAAAAACATAATTGAGTAAAGAGATCTGAATATATGTAATTATAAATTCAAACTAAACCCCATTTCTTTTAACTGACAGACAGTTGAATAATGATGATATCTCTGTCGTTGACATTAACTTTCCCTATCGTTGGAATTCTGAAAAAGGACCTGTCAGATAATGTCCATGAATTATATTGAACAATGGGAAGATTATTTCAGAAGGTTATAACTCAATATACCAATAAATTAAAGTACAGAATTCTATTAATGTATTTTATAAGTACAAATACTTCATGTCCCATAGGGTTTTACAATTATTGTTTTTTAAAAATTTTTTCAGATGAAAATCTATTCTTTTATAATGGATTTATTTTAAGGTTATCAGCCAAGATTAGGTGTGATTTCGGCATGTCCATTTGTTCCGATAAAAAATGAAGATATCAATAAATGCATTGATGTTGCTAACGAATTTGCAATCAAACTGGCTGAAGAAGTTGTCGCTCCAGGTATCAGAGATTTAAAAAAAAAGAATTTATTGTATTTTTGTCAAAAATTTGATGTATTACTTAACATGTTAACGGACAATGCGATATAGCAGTCTTTTACCTATTAAAAATAGAACCTGTCCGTCAACGTGTTAATTAATATTTTTATAATAAATATTATTTATTATATTAACACGAGGTGGTTTGGAACATTTTGATTCTATTAAGATTTTCTTTCTGTGGTTGAAATTTATCTTTGGATAGATAACAGATGTTATTGAATTTCCATTTGAAAAAGGTTAATTAATGAAATCTTTTTGAAAACTTCATTTTCGATGTAAGAAAGATTCTTCAAAAAATTTTCGATTTTTCTTATTTTATCTTATCCAAATGTTAAATTTTTAAATTTATACTTATACTTTAAAGTATACGCCTTGTTACACATCATCCGAAAATGAGGTTATTAGTATTTATATCAATATTCTTGTCAACATTTTTTGTTTTGGGAAAACAATTTTTTATTTACCGATTCTATCTTTTGTGCGAAGGTCTGATAATTAAAAAGACTCAGTGCATTTGAAACGTTTGGTTTTGTAATTATTTCTAATTGTCGATGCATTAAAACTGAAAATAGACAGAAGAAAATAATTTTCTAATTAAAAATATGCTCCTTTAGGTTTAATACATTTCCTTCAATGGTTGCACAATGTGTAGATTCCAATTTCAAAGAAATATTGGGAATTTTGAATTAGCCAATATTGGATAGGCTTAAAGAATAATATTTCCGGAATTTATCAATATAACATTTATAAATAATATTTAATTTATATTAAAATGAATTATTTATAAAATTATTTTAATTTAATTTATATATTTCTTCAATATATTAGGACAAAATGAAACCAATTTTACCAGTAAATATAAATTAATGTTAATTATTAAAAATAGTGTAAAAAACATTTAAATCTTCAGGATTTTTATCTATTCTTATTTTACCAATAATTTCTTGTTTTTAACAATACAAATGAATCTTGTCTTTGAAATCTGCAAAATATATTTTGATATTTATTTTTAGAATTGACAGTGATACCATTGGGAAGAAATAGATATTTTTAATTCTTCTTCATTCTGTTTTAGATATCTTTTTGGAATTGAATTTTTCTCTTCAAGGGGGAATAGAAAAAAAAATATATAATTTCTTTTCTTTTAATATCTATAGACATTTCTCCTCAATTTAAAAGGCTCGATATTGTAATATGTCCTAAAAATTGTCCTTTTCGATATACAATTTTAGTAAACATAATTTTTATATAAGGAATAGTATTGATATATTTTATAATTATTTATATTTTTCCCTAACAACCTAAGTTAAGTACAGCTACAAATTTAAGTCCAAATTTAATAGTAAGATGAAGTATTTTTTACATTTCTTATAAATTTTATTTTTAATTAAACATTGAAATGAAAATTAGTTATGTTGACCATTTTAAAGCTTGTGGGTATTGGTATATATTTATTAGTTTTTTTGAAGAGAAAAACGTCTTCTGCATTTAGTAAAAATTAATATAAATTTTTATTAATAAGAAATTTTTAATCACCAATGTATGATCACTTTTTATTCAATAACTACCACCTTGAAGATAATTTTAAGGTTCCATTCACGTAGAACTTCTTGTTCCTTTTGGTAACCATACTCGGACAAGTGAATATGAATACCTTCATTTAAATTGAATATACTGCCATCCAAAAAATATTAGTCTGCGCTACAAATAAAAATTAAAAGAAATTATATCGGGTGTATTTGGTAAATGTGGTATCACATCAAATAGAAGGTCTAATAGTTTATACCGGCACATTAAATTAATGTGTAGTGTGATAACTTTATCTAAGAGCTCATTATTTTCTGTTTCGGAATGCAGGATACTCTAAGTTCACATATTTATTTTCTCCATTTGATTCTAGTAAATCTCTGAATTGATGGTATGCTTTTTCCATAGCAACTGAAATTAATTACCCAACATGCAGAAAACATCTCTTTCATACATCTTTTCATAAGCTTTGATGTAGTATATCTCTCTTGTTGTATGGACACGCTCATCTTTAGTTACTGTAATTAATCAATTTCTTATTGTCGGTTTTGGGTCTTCAAAGATAGGTTATTTTTCTCACCTTTTTACAATTGAATGTGGACAGTTGAATTAAAAAAAATTAATGTCTTTCCAATTTTCCAAGTTGTCGATTAGACATTTTTTCTTTAATTTCACATTCAGTAATCATCATTATCATTAAATTGGTAAATGACTTTCATTTTCAAATTTCCGAAACGAATCATAGAGAACCAAGCTTGATATTGACTCTTCCATCCACTGCTCATTTTTCTCCAGACTTGTGCGCCACTTTTATCTTTACTGTAATAATATAGTAATATACGTCGAAAACTCATTTCAAATTTAAAAACTACAATATAATTTGATATAATAACAAATTTACGGATAAATCAAATTAGACATGTCGGTTGTTGTAATGAATGTTAAATTAATAATTTAAAACTATCTTTGTTGTTTTAAACAAAGTCGATAAAATTGATATGAAAAAAATAGTGTAATTAAATAAAAATATAAATTTTCAGTTGAAAATACAAATATATATATATATATACAAATATATAACCTGGAAACACATTTTTAACCATATTTTTTTAACCAAAAGAAATATAAGAAGAGAATAAGAAAAATAACAATAAATGAATCATTTTGAATTTATATATTCAATTGGTTTCGAAATGTCCACCCTTTTCGCGAATACAGCTTTCAGCAATTGGCCACAGCTCTTCGGGTGAAAAACAGTTCCATTCTCGACTCAGAGATTTTTTCAGTGTTCCAAATTTTGGTGTCGCTTAGCAGATACTCTGCTCTCCAAAATAGACCATATACTGTAGTCCATCGGGTTAAGATCCCGGGAATATGATGACCATTCTTGAGACGTGATAAAATCCAGAAAATTGAATTTGCACCATTCCTGAGTCTTTTTGGCCTTATGGGCTGGAGCGGAGTCTTATTGAAAGATCCATTCTTCATTTTTAAAATGCTGTTTGGACCAAGGAAGTAATAAAGATATACTTGGTTGATTTTCACCCCCTTATCCACGAAAATAGTTTTCTATAATAGTTTTTGGTGGCCATATCCTATCTGGGTATGAGATTGTTCGATGATAAATAAATTCTCATGTGAGAAAAGGATTTGCTCCCAGCGCTGACCTGCGGCCCGCAGTTTCAGTACTCGACATCTTTGGAGTCTTAGTCGTCTGTTTTCATCCGTTAAGGGCTGAACTTCTTGGAACTTGTGAGGCCTAAGTTGCAGCTCGTTTTTTGATATCATTCGAACAGATTTACGTTTGAGCCCAGTCTCACGGGCGACTTTTCTCATGGAGAGTCAGGAATTTCGCTTGATCCTCTTACTAATGATTTGGCGATTGGAAGAGATATTGACAGCCCGTTTCCTTCCACTTCCTGGACGCCGACCGAAATGTATAAACATTATTTAAATATTAATTCTGAAATTTATAATCTCTTATTAAACAAATAATAATGTAAAATGAGAATTTAATATAATTTTTATTATTTAGTTTATATATATGGTGAAAATGTTGCTGATGAAGAACGTAAAAGAGTCATAGAGGAATTATTTGTTACCGAATATGAGGAGTTGGAAGATAAAGTATATTTTATCAGAATCGATAAACATAAAGATAAGATTTTTCAATTAGATTGTTAAAGATGAATTTAAACCGGATTTTGGTGTGGCTGAATTTGTTCCTCAATGGGGTGCATCTTTAGTGGGAGCAAGAAAGTTTTTAGTGTACTTCAACATAAACCTTTTAGGAACGAAAGAACAAGCAGTATCAATAGCAAATAAAATAGAAGAAATGTATAATAATTCAACTGATGTAAGTTCTTAAAAAGACTTCATTTTTCTTCTTCTTCTTATTATAATTATTATATTTATTATATTATATTAAATATTTATTAATAATATTTATATATTATTGTTATTTATTATAATTATAATTATTATTATTATTTTGTTATTATTTGATATTTATTTATTTATTATTATTATTAATTATTAATACTTGGTCATTAGAAATCAAAAAGTGAAGACATTCAATGTGCGGGCTGGTTTTCTGATGAACTTAACGTGGCTCAAATTTCAGTCAACATCATTGACTACGAAAAAACGCCAATTCATAAAATATACATGTCAGCCGAAAGTCTAGCTAACGTAATGATTTTTTAACCTTTTATTAATGAATGAATTTGAAATGATTTGTTATATTTGACTGTTACCAAAACTAATGGTTTCATAAAGAATTTAAAACTTATAAAAAATTAAAAAAAAATTATATAGTAATAAAAATAAAAAATATTTAAAAATAGATATAGTGAACATGAAAATACCTGAAGTTTATAAGCCTCTTAACCCATTTCATTCCATTATCCCCATTTGGGGATGTCCCTTTTGAGTAAAATTTACACTTTATTTGAAGATTTTACGAAATATAAATTAATTAAAATCACTACAGAGACATAATATTTTAATTGCACATTGATAGACTTTCACTTTGCATACTTTTTTCTTCTAAATTTCATCTCAAATATTTTAAAATTTTTATGAAACTTTTACATAGTCTTAATAGGTTATATATCAATTATTATAAGCTAAGTAAATCAAATTTCTTTGCCCTCTTGAATTCTGGAATGAAATGGGTTAATAAGAGTTTTATTTATGATAAATTGGCTGAAGAACCTGAAAATATCATATTCAGGAAACCTTTAGCGTTTATTGAACTGTTAACATCATTTTATGTTTTAATTTTAAGATATCATTTTTAAACACTTAAAACTATAAGATATAACAATTCTATTAAGATATTAAAATGTACTTAATTCTTTATTTGAATATATAATTTATATAATATTTTATTATTATTCTTAAGTTTCTTAAAAAGATAGTCACATTTTTAATAAAAAATAAATAAAAATAAAATAAAAAAGAAGGAATTACAATAAAAATATTTTATTACTGAATTTATAATCACGAAAATAATAAAAAATTTGAAAAACCACAAAAATTTACTTAAAAAATTGATTTTTAAAATAAATCATTTCTCATAATTATTGATTATTAATGATTATAATAGATTAAAATTAAAAATTCATAAAAATTGAAAAATGTCTCTAAATTTTCAATTAGATATAAATGTTACCGTAAAAGTTCACTATACTGCATGGTTAATTAACCTCATATTTATTCGGGACTGTATTTGAGATCATACAACAAAAAGCACTATTCAAGTCTCGGAATTTGTTTTCCTATCTTAAATTATCTGTTTTCTCTTAACAATTTACATTTTAAAAATGTTACCATGAACTAATGATATCCATCAAATGTATCTACTTAGTCAGTTTAATGAGTTAATCGTTGATATATGAAGGTTTCTGTCTAGTCACTAGAATATGACTTGGTATGATAGTATGAGAACCTTTATGCTTCTTTACTGTATCAATATAGGCTTATCGTTTTGTTTATGTTCGAATGTTCAATAAAAAAAAGCATGGGTGATGTGTGCGACCTAATTACAATTTCAACGATTTTAATGCAATGTGCTGCCTGCTTATCTGGTAACTGGTGACGGTTCTACGATGCTTACTTGTAGAATCACATCTTCAATACAGACCATTTAATTATTACGATTTCATCTTTTCTATAAAATATATATTATTTATATTAAGGTCTCAGTAAAAGTAAAGTTAAAAGCTTTTTATTATTGGGTCGTCAAGTATGACATTTGTAAAAAAAGAAAGTTTATTAATAAAATACAAATACAAAGAACTAATCTAATCATCGAAGTATGCATCCATGGAGTCTATGCACTTTTGCCAATTAAGCAGCAGCTTGTTCATACCGGTTGTATAAAGCCCTGACAGATGGGAGTTAATCAATTTCTGAAGGGCAATTTTACAGGCATCATCAGAATTGAATTGGTTTTCTATTAAAAAGTTCTCCAAATTTCAAAATAAATGATAGTCAATGGGAGTCATATCTGGTGAGTATGGAGGATGATGAAGAAGGTCCAACTCCAATTCCAGCAGTTTTGTCACAGTCATTTGTGCAGTTTGTGGTCTAGCGTTGTCATGCATTAAGATAAAAGTCGATCTATTGATCAATCTGGGTTGCTTTTTCTTTAGGTTTTCCATCATATCGTCCAACTGCTTGCAGTACACTTCTGCCGTAATCGATGATCCAGGTTTCATGAAATCAAAATGGATGATACCTGCGCTAGACCACCAAACAATAGTATTTTTTAAAGAAAATTTAGTAAAAATTAATTTATTTTGAACAATTTTTTTTAATTTGAAAAAATGTTTATATTGATTTGTCTATTTACAGATAAGGTTATTTTACTCTAAATATATAAAAATAATAAAAAGTTAAAGATAGTTGCACATTTAATCCTTTTCGTAATGAAAGAAAGATTTTTCCTCTTTGTACGGAATGCTAAGTCGATCACTGAAACATTTTCTGACAAAATCGTTTTTAAGCACTGTTTGATGGAGACCCCACAAAACGTTTTCAATAATATCTTCATTAAGATTTCAATTTCGGTATTATTTTTCTCATTTTCCCCTGTCTTTTAATCTTGGAAAGCCGAATTTCCTTACATTAGTAATGTTCATAGATAGAAATTACCAAATTATCTGTCTCAAACTTTGATAAAACTTGAAAGGAATAGGACGTTTTTTTTCCAGTAATCTGTTTATAAATGTTTATTATTAAAGACAGACATTTTCGTTCATTTTATTAAAAAAATAAAAAAAATCATAATAATTACAAGCTTATAAGAATGTTTAAAAATCAAATAAGTAAAACATATTAATTAATATAAAGTTAAAATAAATAAATAATTAATTAATTAAAATGACTATTAATATTTCACATTTTAGAATGATGATTTTTGAGAAATAATTTAATATATAAAATAATATTATTTTTGAGAAATAACATTAAAAAAACCAAATGAATATAATATATTAAACAAATGTTTATTGGAAATTTTTTTCCGTCTATAAAGGAATTTTTTAAAAAAATTTTAATGTCCCTTTTTAGAAAAAATCAGTTAAAACCGTAATAAAATGAACAAGATTCCATCATGACAAACTATGGTTTAAGTACAAACACCTGAAGTAAACAAAATATAAATAAATCTTGGGAATATTTAAAATATTTAGTGATATTTAGAAAAATGATAAAATATCAAATGTTCACGATTTCAAGTTGACATTGGGAATGAATAATTTGAATAAATTGATTTTAACATTTTATTATTATTTTAAAATACCCTTCATGAATGTTTTTATTAAAAAACTTTGTATAAAATTATTAATTCTTATTCCTATTAATAATAATAATAATAATAATAATAATAATAAAAATAATAAAAATAATAAAAATAATAAAAAT
>JBBMKC010243337.1:0-10762 GCA_037834085.1 Bipalium vagum
TAAAGTATACAGGTTTTCAATTAACACAGGTGACAATAACTTATATTTACAATGTACGGAATTAAATGTTCAAATAACAGAGGTGTTCAGCTAACAAAGGTGTTCATTTATGTAGATTTCACTTTATTTACTTTTCATTATTTGTTATTATAATTGTATAAAAAATATAATGAATAAAATTAATGAATATAAATGTGAAATTTGTAATCCAAATTTTAAAGCATCACAAGCACTAGGTACTCATTAAAAAAAATCAAAAAAAACATTTATTTCATCTAAATTCAGTTCCAGTACCTTTAGTAAATAATGATAATTTAATGAATGACAATCCAACGAAGTTGGCATCCTAAAGGGATGATACTTTAGTGAATGAAAATGACAATGGTTCTCAATTGAAAATAGATGAAAAAAACGATTCATGATATTTCTTCGCCAAATATTACTATAATAGAATATGTAATAAATAATGAAGATAATATAATGAACTATTTAAAAACATGTTAAATAACTTTTAAAAAATTAAACATCAATTTATAGTTAACGTTACGATAAATAATACTAGATATAATGAATTCATTACAAAAAAGATTGAGTCTGATCAGATTATAAATTTAATTAAAAATATAACAGAGGATGATATGATTATCAAGAATTGTTGGATAGAGAAATAGATAGAGTAAAAGTATCAGGATGGATAACTGACAAATATTATTCTATTAAAGTTAAAGTTGTAAAGTAAATCCAATAAAGGGGAGTTCTTTTATAGAATTATCTTTTAGAAGTAATTGTTTTGTTAATATAAAAAAATAATAAATGTTTTCAAAATTGTGTATTAGCCCATTTAAATCCCTTAAACAAAAATGCTAATGATCCAAATAGATATACTTATGATACTGAAAACTTTAAAGAATTAGATGAGTCTACATCAGGAAATAAGTGGGTTTCAAATAATGATAAAAAACAATTTGAAAAAAAGATAAACATACCAATAAATGTTTATGAATTAATGGGTAAGGAAATGTAAGAGAAAACTATAAAACAGATTTAATTTATTATTCAGATTTGAATGAGAAATTAAATAAAAAGTCTATCGAACTTTTATTACTATCCAACAAAGTTAGAATTCTTTCGGAAGTATCAAAGAATAATAAAAGTTTCCTTTCAGTCAATAATGAACGAAGAGAATCACTTAATTATCATTGTTTTATTTAAAAATTTTGCCTGGTGAAATGGGGTATAAATTACGTCCAAATCAAGAGTTACATTTTTGTAATAGATGTCTGAGTTATCAAAAAACTTTAGCAGCTCACGAGAATCACAAAAAATTATGTATAGATCATAAACCAGCTATGGTAAACATGCCTAATACTGAATTCAATTAATTTAGAGGATATAATAATAATATTTTAAAATTTAGTAATTATTCAAAAATAATTAGAGTACCATTTATTATAGTAGCAGATATTGAAAGTGATAATTTACCTTTTCATAATGTAAAAAATAAAGAACAAAATAGTAAGGATCTTCTCGAAGAGTAGCCAACTTCGTTGGACCTTTTTTATCAAGTAATCTCGTGCATATATGCAAAATTAATTTCTAAATATCCAGAATTAAAAGAGAATGAAAATATTTTTTTTACAGGAGAATAATGTGAAAAAGATTTTGTTAGATGATTAAATGAAAAGGAAAAAGAATTAAGTAAACTATTAAAAGTAAATATAAAAATGAATATGGGAGAAGAAGATAAAGTTAATTTTAATAATACATCAATATGTATATATTGTAACAAGATTTTTACAAATGATTCAACAAAGTTGACATTACATAGTAATGATTCACCTAAAGGTTACATACGTAAGTATGATAAATATAAATCAAAGGTTAGAGATCATGACCACTTCAATGGAAGATATAGAGGAGCAGCTCGTAATTTATTATGCATGTAATTTATTAGTTAAAAAACCACCGCATGTACCAATTTATTTTCACAATGGAAGTAAACATGATTTTCACTTAATTATAAAAAAGTTTTGTGAACAATATTTTTTTAACAGTATTTCTAAATTCTATTAAACTTAATTGTGGATTTTATTGAAATATTCACATGCCTTTACATAATTCAAATAAAACATATAAATTTCTCCATTCTCAAATTTGATTGGATTTAATGGATAACGTATTATCAACCTCTACTCTTAACGATTTAATTTGATCTTGTATAAATAAACTATTATTTTTTAAAAGATTGGGTTTATTCTTCCTAAAACCTATAAACATATAAATTGGTTTCTTTTTAACAGAAAATAAATGTAAATTACCTGATTCTCCTTCAGAAAGAGGTCTTTCTATAGGAGAATCTTGATAAATAGCTTACATTAAATGTTTTTTCTTCATTAATTAATAATAAAATCTCAACTTTGGATTCTGTATTTAAAGTTATTTTTGGAATATGTAATTTTAATTCAATTAATTTAATTTTTGGAGTACCTGTTTTACCACAAAAAATTCCTTTTTCCACATCTACTCTTCTTGTAAATGTTAAATCTCCTTCCATATTATAAATAACTCTGAAAATATTGTAAAAATCCAAACATTAATTTTAATGGAAATAAACCTCCAAATTTAAGTGTTCTTACCATCCTTTTCAACTGTATTGATTGAATATAATTCTTTTCTTTTTTTCATATCCCTTATTATTTTCATATACTTTTTTCATCTAATATCCATCCAAAATTTTCTCCACTATTATTTTTATTAATCATAACAAAATTAGTAATTGAATTTGATGGTCCTAAATATTCAATTCCTTCAATAGGAGCTGATCCTAATGTTAAAATTGCATTTGTAAATAAATATGGGAAGAAATTGTTTTCTAAAGTTATATCATCACCTATTTTTATATTTTCAATTTCAATTTTATAACTTAATAAGGCTTCTGATAATTTTAAAATATTTGCTTTATTATATAAATCAAACGTTAAAGTGCTAACTGTGTTTAAATTTGCTGATGTTGCTGTATTTAATGATATAGATGTATAGTTTCGTTTTTGTACTATTAAATCTTGGTGGTAAATATTTTCGTTAAAATTTAGTTTTGTTATTTTCGTTAAAATTTAGTTTTGTTATTTTTATATAAATAAATATAATGAAAGCGAACCTTTGGTTCTACATCCTTCGGTGTGTTTCGCTCGAATTCAGATTTTGTCTTCATTATTTATATTCAAATTCAGATGGTAAAATAGTTTCTTCATCTAAATTAATAAATAAATATTTATATTTTTCTTTCATATGAAAATAACACAAGCAATCAAATTCATCTTTTTCAATAAAATGGGGTAATATTTTTGAATAAATTTGGTTTTTATCAGATTTTGAAATTTTAAATAAAATTAATACATTAGAAGTATTTCGAATACTTCTTAATGGTAGATCAAAAAATGATTGTGATAAATATATTACTGAACATTTATTATGTCTTCCTCTGGTAAAATACATTTCCATATTATGTTGATTTTCCATTTATTACATCATCAAAAATTACGAAATTTTTTCGATTTTTTGTCTAATTCATTTGGTGGAGGAATTTAATTTGCTTTATCCCTTAATATCACATTAATTGATTTTTGTTTATATTCATAGTCTTGTTCATGAAAAATTATTTTCTTTTTTCCTATAAACATTTGATAAACACCTTCTTTTGTAAATCCATAATTAAAACAATCTCTTATATATTTAAGTGCTGGTTGAAGTAAAACAGTTTTAGAAAAAATAATGAAGTTATCATAATCAATATAGTTAGGAGTTAATAACTTTTTATATATATCAACTCTATTTTTCCAGAACCAGAAGGACCAATAATTAACATTCTAAATATTGAAGGTAAATTTTTATGATTATTATTTTTTTTAGAATTATCAATTAAGAAATCAGAACAAAAGTTTTCATTCATTTTTTAAAATTAAATTTTAAACTTGTCTTAAATGAATTGTAAAACTAACATCTCCATTAAAATCTAAAAATTCCACATCTTCTTCTTTAATTTTAAATCTTATTTCATTAATATTTTTCATTATTAGAGGAAAATACATTGGAAATTTTGGTCTTTCAATTATTCTAGATCCTCTTGGAACATTGCTGAAGGAAAATCAAAAATATTTTTTGTTTTTCTTCCATTAAAAAATCCTTCATTTACAATATTACATTCAATCATAATTCTATTTATTTTTGTAATTTTAACTGGTTTAGATTAATGATTTTCTTCTTTATAAGTTTCATTTAATTGGAATCCTAATAAATCACCTACTAAATTTTCCTTGGGAAATGAAACACTACATCTTTTTTCTATTTTCATTATACAGTTTAAAGAAATTGGATCTGCTTTTATTTGTATATAAAACGGTTTATCTTGTAAAGGTTCTAAATCTTCATCATCTTTAAATCCATTCTCTATATACTTTGATATTTCAGAAATTTTGTATGCTTCCGAAGTTAATTTCAATTTCATAGTTTTATTCTTTCCTTTAGAATCTGTCACAGTTACATCTATTCTATTATTTTTTTCTGTAATATTAAAAATAGAATTATAAGTTGAAAAATAAACTACAGCTAATTCATAGTTTAAATTTGGATCAAGAATTAGAGGAGTTTCAAAAGTGTAGGTTATATCTGATTTTTTAGTTTCTACCATAAATGATGTTGAAAATTTATTTGATAATTGATTTGATATTTGTTTTAAAGTAACATCCATTTTAAAAGAAAAAATATAAATTTCAGAACAGTCAAAATTTCGAGCAAAGCTCTCATTTAATCAGAATCTATATCAAATTTAACAAGTATTTTTTCATGTGTTTTAGGATTAATTTTATTTGTTTTCTTAATTTATTCAATATTCTTAAAATTAAGCGATCCAAATTATCATGACCCGCTTTTTTAGGCGTTAAATATTTTCTTAATGTTATGAATTGATCAACTAAATGTTTTGCTTTATAAACTCTATATCCCTCGCTCTCTCTTTTTAATTCTATATTTTTATTTAATTCGGTTTTTATATTTCTAATGTAAATACTAACTAAACTAGACTTTGATAATTTTATTATTTGAAGATAAATTACTCAAATCTTTTATATTAAACGGTGTTTCTCTATTTGAATTAAATTCATCTTCTAATTTATTAGAAGAATAATAATTCTTTTAAAATTAAATAATTAAGTTAATGTTAATAAAATTTTTAGATAATCAATTTGTTTAAGTAAATAATAGAGGAAACTTAGTCAAACAATACAATTATTTTCATCGAATAAGCATGTTACCAAATCTTGACTTTATTAATTCGGAAACTGTTGATAATGTTGCAGTAACTAACAATCTTATTTTATCTGAAATTATTAAATATTATATCCTTCTATTTCCTGTATCATATAATATCCAAAAAGAATAAGTTCAAATTTTCTTAATTATGAACAGTATAATAGTATTTAAATTTTATTTTTATTTTATTTTTGTAAAACTTGTACATTTGGAGAACCCCACACTATTATAAATTTTAATACACAATCTAGTAATACTCGAATCAAGCTGCTAAACACGTATATTGATATTTCAAGGGATGAGGTTCTCATCCAATTTTTTAAAAACTGAATATTTAAAATAACATATCAGAATAATACAAATGCTAGTGAAGGAAAGATATTCAAGAGTTTTAATTAAAATAAAATTAAGATGTGTTTTGAATCGTATATAGGACAATATAAAATGTTAATTAAGATGAAATATTTTAAATTTTCAATATTATATAGTTCAATAGCATTGATAATATTCAATGTTTGACTTCGGACATTTGCCTGTTTCACCAAGAGCATTTCTGACCAGCAAAGTACTTCCATAATCTTTTAAAATTTCAACCACTTCGTTGATTGTGACACCTAAATCATGATAACTTTGTGCGGATCTAGTGGAAATAATCTTTCCTAATCTGAAAAGATCAACTTTTCATTAAAATTCTAATAATTATTATTCTTATGATGATAATTATAATAATGTTCTGAATTATTTAATATAACTGGCCACGCATGATAGAATATAGTTTTATTTGAATGAGAAAATAATCAGTTTTCAGGTGTGCTTATTTCGTATTTTCGTGATACTTATTTTGATAGTTATTGATGATATGAAAATATTTTACTGGCAATTCAAAACATTCAACTCAGTAATTTAATCACGAATAAGATACATAACAGAAATAGACCCATAAAAATCAATCTTCACGAATAGGTTGTGTTAATTAAGATTTTCTGACTTCTTGAGTCAGGATTAAAAAATATTAATATACGTAGGAAATTGTATACCTTTATGTGCACTCATCTTTAAAATACACATTATATACTACGTATATATATTTATTAATACAGTGGACTTTGGTTTATACGATATTGTCGGGATTTCGAAAAATCAACATCATTAGAAATATATAGTATTAACAGAAGTATAATTATTTCATTTACATGTCATGTATTATGCAATAGGAAGAATAAGAAATAAATGAAACAGTCGATTTTCAAAAATTTATTAATTAAAAGTCCGCAATATCTAGTTTGATTTGAAAAAGTCCAGTATTTATAGGTGTTTGTTTATTTAAGAGTCCATCTTCAATTACATATAAGTTAGTCCTATTACTACGCTAAAATATTTTTTTTGAAGATATTGGGGAACACTCTTGACAGAGGCTAATGCGACTTTGGCACTTATATATTCTCCCATATTGCAAGGTAAATTTTGATCTTCGATGGAACCATCTTATCCTCATCTTCCTTTTATAATCTCATCACAGATATCCGAATTTCTAAGCAACGAGATCGTTGGTTCTTTATTATCACATTCACAAAAAAAGATAAAAATCTTCGATTTTCATGATCTCATCAATGAATATATCTGAATCATTTTTAGATATTTTTGGACTAAAATGGCAATGTTGAAAACATTATTCAATTGATTTTGGCCTAACTAAAGACCAAGCTTGTTTAACAAGGTGAAGTGCCTGTATGACATCAATTGTTTTCGAGAAATCTAAAACTATCGATTTATTAATTATCCAAAAATGATATTAAGCGACGTAAAATATTTTGCTGATAATATTATTTGCATATTTTTATTATTCCTTGGTCACACGGCTGAACAATTGCAGTTGTGTCAGCTTGCAAAAAATGAATTTTTACGTTAGACATTTTTGAACATCCTAAATGACTAGTTGCGTTATCAAAAAATAAAATAACTATCATTTTATCATTGAATATACGAAGATTAAACTTTTCTAAAATGTCATGAAATATAAACTGAGTCATCCTTGCTTCATTGCTAGAATAATATGATAATGGAGCGATTTTATTTTTAAAACATCGAAGGCTTTTTTATTTTCTAAATTGCATATCTTTTTCCATTAGTAACGAGCCAGATATCATGCAATTTTAATCACGTTGCTCTTTGAATCGCATAAGCAGATTATTATCCAGTTCATTCAAAGTCGCATCACTGTATCTTTCTAATTGCGAATAAACATTTTGTAAATTTTGATGTCATTGAATTTGATGGTAAATTGAAAAATCATATTTTATGACTACTTTCGATTGTTTTAAAGTTTTTAAATCATCTAAAATGCTGATTTTACTTTTTAATCATCAATCTTTTCTTTTTAATACCTTAAGTATTTATTTTTAAAAAATTTCTGTGGAAATTTTAACAAATAAATATAAAATATTATTATTATAAATTGAATTAAAAAATTAAAAAGATTTAATTTTAAACCTAATAAAAGACATCATATAAATCGATGCTTTGATATATCAAAATTATACATATTAAAAAGGGTTTGATTAATTATTCGTATTAAGCGATATCGTATTATCCGGCTTCCACTGTTTAATTATTATTACTTGTTAAATCACTATAAGTCACTAAACTGTTGTTCTAGAATGTTATTAGGTGATGCATATATTCTATCGACTTGTTTAAATTTATTAAATTCACAAAAAGTAAACTAATAAATTTAAAAAATAATTGATATTAATATTCATTGATATAAGCAATCAAAAAATAAGTAATTTCCTTAATTTATTGCTTAAAAATAATTGTAATTTTGCTTATGTAAATGGAGTGCCAGATTGAAAAAACAGAAAATTTCCGCAATATTGCTATCTCCAGTAGAACATATTCTCCGTTTATGGGAGATTAGAAATTACCAGGAGAATAAAGATGGTTTTCAAGATTCATAAAGAAAAATTTCAACATTTGTGATAAAACTTGTTCCGGAAGAAAATGCGATTTCGATGAAGAGGCTATCAAAATAAATAGTTCCATGAAAATCTTCGTCAAACGACTGGCTAATTGGTTAGTCAAGTAGATGTTGACCAAGCAACGGTCGTCCAGAGCTTGGATAAGATGGTTAAGGCTAAAAAAAAATACATCCTTTGATAGAACACCACAAAAATCAGTGCTTTGTACCTCATTGTTTCACGTCATCGTGCTGCGTTGCAACAGCATCAAACTTTTTGTAGCGCATTAAAACTGGTGATAGAAAATGGTACCTTTATATTAATTTAAAACAAATGAAAGAATGATTGAATCGAGATCAGCAACCGATCTGGAACAAAACAAAACCTTCATCCCCGACAGACTATTCTTAGCGTTTGGTGTGACCAATAAGAAGTCAATTATTATGAATCACTTCAGAAAAACAATCAATAACCCCTGGTATTTATTCCCAATAATAGGAACGATTAAAAGCAGCAAATTGAGAGAAACGGCCTTAAATTCAATATCAAGTGATTTTGCTGCATGACAGTGCCAAACCGCATATTGCTAAACTGACAAAATCAGTCATTGAGAAATCCGGTTGAGAGATTCAGCCTCATCCGCGATACTCACCTGACCTCACCCCAGCAGACTTTCATCTCTACCGATTCCTCTCAAACAGTATAAATGGAATTTCCTTTGAAGATGATGTAAAACTTAAAAATTGATTCGACGAATATTTTTTTAAAAAAATGTTGATATTTCAAACAAGGAAATTATTAGCTACCTCGTCGTTGGGAAGAGGTGATAAACAATGAAGAATATATAACTGATGAACTATGTTTTTTACTATTTTAAACATGTTATATTTAAATATATGTGTTAGATTTGGTTATAACTTATTATATTGAGAGCGACAATTAATATGCCTCAACATTATATTTATAAGTTCTTAAAAATTTTACTTAGAAAATATGAAAATTAAAATATACTTTCCATTTCGAAGCTGAACGGCGTCTATAAATCGACATTGTTTATCATCCCAAGATGGAATATCTTGGTATATGAAATTACTTGAACAATGTGAATAAGGAGCCACCTTTTGCTAATAAAAGTCAAATGTAACTGTTATTAAAATAAACTTGATAATCAAAATTTTCTGAATCGTAGTTAAGTGCATTTCTTCCTGATCTATTCTGAAAAATTAATTTGTTTCAAAGGCATTTTTTGTTACAATTTCCGTTTATGTAATAACTAAAGCACCAAGGGACATTACTTTCAAAAAATTAAACTTATAAATCATTCGAATAAATTATTTTATAATCCAAAGATTGAAAATAGATTTAAACATTTAAGTAAAAAAAATTAAATTATTTTTTATATATTTCGATAGATATAAGTAGTAGATATTATTATTTTTATGTAATTTTATGAAGAAATATCGTGTTCATGGTTACAGAAGCATAATAAAACCTTTCCTATCAATATGACAAAGACAAAGAAGAATGTTATGGGCCAACAAGCATAAGGACTTGGGTTTTAATAAGTTAAAAAATTTTTCTTCAGAGACGAAAGCATTTTCTAGTGTTATGGGTGTTAGGGTTTCATTGGGTGTTAGAGACAGCAAATGACAAAAGCAAACCAGGAAATATACAATAAACTATGAGTCACGGACCTAAAATACATATATGGGGATGCTTTTCTTCGAATGGTGTGGGATTATTAAAGAAGGTAGAAAGTTCCATGAATGCCAAATTATGTCAAAGAAGAATAGTAAATGACATTGATGTCGTTGCTAAATGCTTAGTATTTCCTGAGAATAATTTCATATTCCAACAAGAAATGGCACCTCCACATAGAGCTTTGAGCACTTATAAGTACTTTAAAAGTAAAAATATTGATGTGATATATTGGCCAGAATATTCACCGGATGTCAACCCAATCGAAAATATTTGTGAATACCTTAAGCATAAAATGCAACATGTTCCATGCCATTCCAAAGAACAATTGTGGAAAGCAGTTCAACAACACTGGTATTCTTTGGATAGAAAATATTGTCAAAATCTCGTAGAATCAATGGCGATGCGAGTCAAATCTGTTCTCAATATTAAAGGGCATCCAACTAAGTATTAGAATGTAACTAGTGAATATTTAATAAATATATTTTGACTTACACTCGTTTGTATTTATTTTGATAGGGGGTAAACAAACTTTTGGAGGGTACTGTACATTAAACATTAATGAAATAAAATTTAAGATATTTAATAAAAAAAATAAACTAATAAATTATAATTAAGAAATCAGTTTTATTATTCACCTCAAACAAATTTAAGTTAAGACAAAATCGCATTTGAAACAAGTTTCTAAAATTTTATCGACAATTATAGAAAAAGGTGAATTTGATTATTTATACAAGTATCATAAGAAAGAAATATATATAAACTCTTTTTTTAATTTATTAGAAAATTTAATAGAAAAT
>JBBMKC010243348.1:0-10762 GCA_037834085.1 Bipalium vagum
ACTTTTATATTTGAACCAGTCATAAATTTTGAGATCTTCAAATTTTTATGTACTCTGCAATTATCTTCTTGGTAATAAAAAATTGTCCCCATAATTTTATTTTATTATTGGTACAATCATTTCAGCACACCAACTTCTCATCTTCTGTTACAATTTTCTTAAAAAAATTATCGTTATTGAATCTTTGGAGAGGAGAAGAACAAGTCAACAATCTGAGCTTTCTGTATTATTTATTAATTATTAATTACTATTATTATATGTTTATAGAGAACCCAACAACTCTTTTATTCATACAATTTTGAATGATCAAACTTCTATTCAAGAAATCAATTGTCATTTTTGATGGATGATCAGAAATAAATCAGCCACAACCCTTGAGGCACGTTTAATAATTCAAATAAATGTGAAGAAATCTGAGAAAAAAGGATTTATCGAAAAATGCACTGAAAATATATTCAAATATAAACTTAAGATCAATGTTTAGAACAAAAAAATCTACACCAAAATCGGAATGGTCCCCAACGTTTATCACAATATCAAAGACAAATGAAGACTTAGAGTGACAAACAAAACCAAAGCCATCCAGATGAAGAGAAATGTTACAGAGAAACGAAAAAAGAATAAAACAAAGACCATTTTCTCATTTATTTCCCACTACATCCGGTACAATACTTTTAATAAAGGGGGCGGGGCCGGTTTGGGTTTTGGTGAGTTTGAGGTGCCAGATCTCCATCTCCGTTCCACAGGCGCATCGAGAGTAGCGGTTTCGGTTGAGAGAGTGCGCAGTGCAAAAATAATTTTCTTTCTAACGGAAAAGAACAGCTCGCTTTTACGATCAATGCATTGGGAGTGGGTAGGGGTCAGTCAATGAATATCTCACTGGATCCCGTCATGTTCTTCTGGAACACTTTCAGCAATTTCCAGGTTGGTCTCGACAATCGATATTTGTCAGAAAACGAGATTTCATTCAACGAGAAATAGCTGAACTCTTCCTGCATTTCCTTTCTCAGAATCTCCATCATTTTCGGCATCGACAAGACAACGGTGCGCAGTGAAGTGAAAAACTGGAAAATGATCACAATGTGATCCGGACTCAGTTGGCGTTCGTTGGGTACCTTATAGCGCTCTGGAAATAACCAAATTAATATCATGCGCAACGCCTGGTTCAGGAATCCGTTGAAAACGGGCTCACGTCCTTCCTTTCTCTCCGTTGGGTACTTTTCTTTGTTACCGTTTTCTCTGTTTTCTGTTTTTCTTCTATTCTGGTCTCTCTCGTTTCCCTCTCTCTCCTGGCCGGAATCACCAACAAGATCCTCATCGTCACTGCTGTACGACACGAGCGACTCAATCAGACCCACGATTGTCAAAATCGTAAACATCTCTCCGTCCTCCTCATTGAACGGTACCTGGGAGGAGCTGATCATGTAGTAAAACAGCCGGATGGAGTTCAGCGTTATTTCGTATTTGATTTCGTCGATTGTCACGTTGATATTTTGGCAGAATTGATCGGGATCGGGAGAGTGCAAACGATCATGTCTGTTGAAATGCCAGATCACGCGAAACATGTTCTGCAGCAGAGAAATCGATAATTTGGAGCTGTTCTTTCTCAAATGTTGCCATTTGGATCTCAAGTGATCGGTTTGGGAAAGGAAAATGTTAAAAACCTGCAGCAAAACATTGAGACAGTCCAGGCTGGATTTGATCAGCTCCTTTTTGCATTCAGCAGTTTTCGTTTGAGATTCAGAAGAAAACCGCGAGTGACAAGAGGACGACGCCGACGAAGAAGAATCAAGGGAAAAGAAAATACTTGACTTCTCGCAAAACTGATCGACCAATAAGTCAAACAAGGTGGGTTTCGACCAGAATAAGATCCGAATTCTTGCGTATTTGTAGCCGGACTGGATCAATTCCAGCATGAAATCCCGGTGGACATTGATGGAATTTGTCGTTCGAGAAATGTCGAAAATCAGCCCATCAAAGAGGTTGTTTATCAATTTCTGGGTCAGCCGGAGGTTGCGATTAGTGCTCGAAGTGGACCAGTGCAACGTGTGACGGATCAAGTAATCTGCGTAGGCTTTCTTGAGCACGGTCATGATCGGAGAGTACTTGTTGAGAATGTAGAAGTCAACGAAGTCCGCACTCGGGGTCACTGAAGAAGATTGCGAATTCGCTTTGTTTTGCCACAACTCTTCATGCTTCGTGTCGACAGATTTTTCCGAACTTAACAAATTATTTTCGTTGCTGTTTCCATTAAAACTTTTCAACAACGGTTCTGAGGATTCGGAACCAACGGTGCTACCGCAGCAGATCGGAGAGGTGAAGTTGGATTTATCTAAGTTTAAGGTAATCAATTATATGGCAACATTTGTATGGACAGTAGTTGGTAAAGGTAGAGATAATATTGATTTTGTGTAAGTCAAATATTCAGTGTAAACAGATTGATAATAATGAAAATAATAATAATAATAATAATAATAATAATAATAATAATAATAATAATAATAATAATAAATAATAATACATAATAATAATAATGATAATAATAATAAAGAAAATAATAATTATGATAATAATAGATAATAATAATAAATGATAATAATAATAATAATAAATAAGTAATAATAATAATAAATTAATAGTAATGATAATAATAATAATTTTTTTTTATTATTTTAATTATTATTTTCCATGAAAAAAAATATTTTCTTTTCACTTTCACGCTTGGTAAATGTAGAAAGATCAATAAAGTGTAATATTATTAAAACAAATGTAACATACTTCGATATCTTACCGTTTTCAAGACAATGGAATGACAAGAATGTGTTGTGTTATTTTCGGTATGAGCTTTGTGCTTATTTGTTTGAAGTAATTTTTATTTGAAAGGTTTTGAAATCAAATCACAAATGTTAAGAACAAAAAGCATCCTGATCGAAAATCGAGATTAATTGATTCGTTTCAGTGCAAAAGTATAACTTTCAGCCTTTACTGATTTTGAATCTAATTTTTGACAAATGAAATTGTTTATCTGGAGTCCGCTTATGTTACAATTTCAAAATAAGGTACTTCATATTTTAAATGGTGAAAATTGTGTGGAAAGGACTTTCAATGTCAATTTGAAAAAAGTGTGTATAAATTCCTTGTAGAGATTCATTCGATACCACTTTTTAATACCTGAAAAAAGTACTTGGGTTGGTTGTAACGATTCAAAACCGGAAATTTTGATGTGAACAATAGGAAGCGTGGAAAACCATCAGAAATACTTTGAAATTGTGAAAATTAAGCTTTATCACACGAAAACTTTAAAACAACCACGAGATCGGACTGAATCGTTTAAATGAAATTGGAACATCAATCTTAACCCTCTTCAGTGTTGTGAGAAGGATTCAGAAAGAAAAGACATGAGCAGAAATAAACAAAAAACCTTTTCTTGACATGAATAAAAGAAAGTATTTCGTGCATCGTATTGTCACTGGAAAATGAAAAGTGGATTTATTTTGGCAATCTCGTACACCACAGATTATGGGGTTATATGGACCAGCCCACAAATTCAGTCGGGGGAAAAGGTCACCGTCTGTATATATTTCAGAAATGAAAAGGCGACTGTTGAAAGAAAAAACAAGTTCAAAATTCTCAAGCTAAAGTCAGTCCGAATATTCGAAGATAAGGTGTTTAGACGAATGGTGTATATGGTGTATACGGTACCATATATCAATTTTAAAGAAGAGAGAGTACATGGACCACATCAAAGTAAAGAAGCCGTTAAATATAAAGGAAGTATATAAAAAGGAAATGGAATTTAATTCCGACGTCCAAGAAACAAGAGAGATTGCAAATAAAAGAATTCTATTAAAAAATGAAAAGGAACATTTGACCACGTTTGAGTCAATAAATACGCAAAGAAATGGTAAAATCTGAAAATACGATACTGGGGGATCTAAGAAAGTTTAAGTATTTAGATAAAGGGATAATGGATAAGTGTCACAAGAAAAAATCCGTCACAATTAAGACCAATTCAGTTACATTTTATGAATAATAAAAATATTAACTTCACTGGATATCCTTGTATCTGTATGCCCTGGCGATTATTGATCTTTTCAGATACTTTTTCATCTAGAACTGAAAGAAAAGCAAGTGGTTTCTGATATGGAAAGTGAAATACATTTTTGTTGATAAAATATGACATCAACAATCCTTCTGTAGTAGAAGTGACTACTTAAAGTAGTTTCGGAGTAAGGTTAAGACAATAAAGAAGCTCCCATTAAGGTACCGAAGGTGGAAATATAAAAGATGAATAATTATGTAAATGGAGTCTGAATAAAAAACCTCCAAAACATTCAAAACACCCAATTTGTAGTAAGGAATATGGTGAACCGGACCTGTAAGAAACTAAGCATCGGTTAAGTAAGCTAAGGTTAGTTTTAATATCACCAAAGTTAAATTCAAATCAACAATTACAACGTAACACCCGGGAAAAGGATGGTTACACAATATGACAAAATAAATAATAGCTTTATCAAAAACTTGTTACTGAACAAAATAGAAATTATACCATTTTCGACCTCACTCTCCAGGGTCACTTGAACAATAATATCTAAAGTTATATAAAAAGCTTTATGGAAGATTTCAACTCAAATTTGCGAAGTTTTTGAAAAAATATATCTTATATATATAAATCTTTGTTTGACTTCAACAGGTAACTGTTGCTCTATTATTTTATTTATTGGTTTAATTCAGAAAGTCTAACGACTGTTTTCTGATATCACAAACCTGAATATTCAAACAAAATTAATCAAACCACGGAAACTCCATTTAATTAAAGACTGGGAAAAATTACACTTAAATTTTACATATATACTATATTACCCTTATAATTTTATAATGCACATTATTATTTACATTTTAAATAAAGTACTTCATTTTAATTTTAAAAAAGAGACTTCATAAAAGTAATACGAAAACCCGTACACCATGAGAATCCGAAAGTAATTCCAATAACAAAGAAAACGAAAAATAATTTGAAAATTAAAACACCAACGCTAACAATATCTCAAGTTAATATCATGTACCAATTCAAATTTTATGGTATAATAGCCTATTAATAGAAGAGACACAGCATCACGTCAAACCCAATAATAGTGAGCACTCGAATTGAGCAGAACCAGTAAAGAATTAAAACATTCAATGAATTGTTTTGTACGAAAAATATAAAGAGCTTATGGAGAATTTTCGTTTGAACTGTGAGAAGTAATGTCAAACTCCTTGGAAAATTATATTCAGTCAAGATTTTATCGAGGCGAAACGGAAAAGTTAAGTTAAATAAACACAAATCGTTTACACACAAATTGGAATAATTTCATTTGTACATTAAAACAGATTTTTGAAAACTGTGCCCTTTTTTAATGAATTTCAATTTAGAAACCATTTTCGCAGCGAAATGCAGTGATTGCGAATTATCATTAATAAAAGAACGACAACCAAAGATTAACATTCAAACAGAAAGTAAAACCAATAGCTGTCAGTCTGTTCTCTTATTAATAGAAAAAAAAATTTTTAACCAAGCGTAATTTATTAAAATATTCTTAATTACAAATGACGTCGTTTGATTAATAAATAAATAAATAATTAAATAAAATGCCAAATATTAAATATTGCTGAATGATGAAGAACAGATAAAAAGCTCGAAACATGTTCCATGATAGTAAATGTTTAGGCAAATTTTGCTGTAAATTGATAAAAAAAACGTGCACTTGAAAACTAAATGTTAAATAGCTTTCTGAATATTATTATAACATCAAGTTATTGTTAGCTTCTCAAGAAAATTCAGAATAATAGGTTTTATTGGTAAATTTATTTCAACAAATTAAATAATATCAACAATAATCTAAAAAATTCTTTTATTATTGAGCATTTTTGGTACTAGCACAATTAACCTTTGAACTTTTGCGACATTAAATTTAACAATGGAGTGTTGGCCAATTCATCTTTTATTTTGTTTTTAAGATCAGTTCACTTAATAATTGTTCGCTGCCATTCTATTGTCACAGCTTTGATGGTTTTTATTTATTTTTTCATAAAAAATACTCTGTCAAAAAATTAATTGTCTTTCTATTATGCAGGACTTAAGTCAAACCATTGGGAATTTTTTAAGTTTATAATCATTTTTCACAAAAAATTATTAAAATTTATAAATCTTTCATTTCTTAGCTTTGATATTGTTCAGTATTTTAAGTAATAATTTAGAACTTTAACTAGATTAATCAATAAATTTTGTTGGGTTCGCTCAAAGACATCTCCCAAAGTACCATACCGTGAAGAAACGGTATATAATAATGATAATAATAATAATAATAAAAATAATAATAAAAATAATAATAATAATAATAATAATAATAATAATAATAAAAGTAACAATATTAATGTAATAATAATAATAATAATAACACAATATTAATAATATCAATAATACTAATAATAAGAATAAAAAAATTGATTAAATTTAAGTGGTACGCCAGAAAAAAAAATCCCAGGAGGTCATTGTTATTGGTAATTATATACTACTCAAGGAAATTTAAGTATAATGTTGGGAAAATTCCTACTGCTAATGTCAATCAATGATAGGATTGGTCATTTGACTGGGAGAATATTTATTTAGTATTAAAGGGCTAAGAAGCTCTTCGAATTACAGGAAGAAATTTGATAAAGCTATAATTTGCATTTTATTCTGGAAAAGATTAAGAAACGATAATTTATTTCTTGTAAATTTCAGATATTATTTGCAGAAAAAATTGGATACGTGAAGTCGATTCAAATTATTGTCGGAAGAACAATTTGTAAACTCAATTAACAATAATTAGCCAACCCTGTGTGCTGGGTGTCCAACTCACGGACCAAGGATTGCTTGAATTATTTTATTAGTGAGTACGATTCATTTATCTTATTTCACTTTTTATAACACTTTCTATTAATATTATTAACCTTAGTTTGACAATTAATTGATTTTTTGGGATTTTCAATAACATTTATTTCTTCTCATTTTATCGTTATTTCATATTGATTTTGACACATTTGAAACTGAATATGATTGTAATAACCATTTTGTATTTGATTGACATAGATTTGAATTGTAAAAAGATAAACTCTTTACTGTAGTATCAATAAAGTTTTGTTGTTCAAATTGATTTTTGTTACACCAACTGATAAATAAAAAATCAGATTAAAACTTGCAGAGTCAAATTTACGACTAAAAGTTAAAGAAGTAACATTTTTAAAAAAAGAATTCAAAAAACCAGGGTAAATTTGTTTTAATTATCAGATTTGTGATATTAAAAATAAATTATGTACTTGAAACGTCAGGATCTTGAGAGATACATAATTGGCCTCAGAAGAATGAAAAACATTTTAAATTCACGGGAAAAACATGAATTTTGAATGGAACTTTTTTTACCTTTTACAGTTAAACACGCATTTCATACGTATCATTTGAGAAGTGCTAGTTATATATTTTATATCTATTTGGCAAGCAAATCAATTTAAAAATTATTTATATCATTGCTAGGGCTTTTGTTTAATGGAATTGTGCATATATTTGAAATATTGGTAAATAATCATTAATTGTTTAAAATTTCATTATGGTTTTTGGTTTTAATTATTTTTAAATTTAAGTTAAATTATTAAAAATCAAATATATTAAATTTTTCCCCATCCTCCATATTCTCCGGATTTGTTGCCTACCGAATATCATTTTTTTCGACATTTTAGCCTTTTCATCAAAGATAACATTTTCAATAACCAAGGTACTGTCAAAAATACTTTCTTCCAATTTATCGAATCAGAATTCTCTGCGATTTGGATAAATAAGACTACTTCCCGTTGGCAAACATAGACTTCTAGTGGTTGTTATTTTGACTAATAAAATTTATTTAGACTTTCCTTATTTAAGTTTAAAGTTGAATGTTAAAATCGAATATTATTTCTCCACTACCCTTGTAATTGACATTTCAATTACTAAAAAGCCAATGTTTTTTGTTTCAAAAACCCAAAAATAATAAAAAATAGAAAATCAATGACAAGATAAGATATCTTTTTTCTGCACTACTCCACTTTGTTAATGTTTGATTAATCAAAATTAAAAATCATTTTTCAAAAAGTATAAAGTAAAAAAAGAAATAGTGAAAAGACAAACCAAAATATTTCATTTTTAAGATCGATCTGTTCCTTTATGTTTATTATTTTAAATTTTATTTTTAGTAAATAAATATTATTTTTCATATTAAATATTATTAATTATTAGTTTTGTTTTAATTTATAAAAATAATTTTTCATATTTCAAAAATAAATTACTCACAGACCTTTTAAATTATTTTTAACAATCTTTTTGTAATTGTAAAATATTATCTTTAAGTGAATACAATCATCTCGCATTGGCCCAATTATAAATTCGGGAATATCATTCAATAAGTCGAAGCTTATAATGTCCTGAAGAAGAAAATAGGGAAAATATAAAATACCATTTAATATTATTATTTTTATTATCGATTTTTTATTATTATTATTAGATTGAATGGATGATGGTAAACAAAATTTTAAAAATAAAATATATTATGTAAAATGAAAAGTAAAGAATACGTTAATTAATTTAAAAAATAAATCCCTTGATTAATTTTAAACAAATAACTATTTTATTCATTTTACAAAAATTCGTTAATGAAATAATTTTGATTTAATATTTTAATGTTAATAATCAAATCAATATAATAATTAATAAATTTATTAATGATAATTAATAAATTATATAACAGCAATAAATAGTTACTTATCTGGAGATTCATTTACAAGCCATTTAGTCCTTACAAAATTCACCATTAATAAAATATAAACATTTAGATGTACTCCCTTAGCAACTGCTGACGTTGAAAGAAGTTTTTCGATGTTTAAAAAATTATTTAGATGCAATAGGGAAGTTTTCTATTTGAAAATCTGAATTATGTTTTTCTAATTTATTTTAATAAACAATTTCATTGTTTTGAATAAAACTTTTTTGGCTGTTTATTGTATTTTTTAATTTTTTTAAAAAGCATTTTTGTAAATTTTTCAGCATATTTTGAAAAAGTTTTTACCATATTATATGCGAATATACTGATTTTTAAAATGCATATTTCTTGTTTCCCTACTTATTATGCTGAAAATCAAATAAAATATAATTGATTTAGGTAATCAATTATCAAACACTTAATTTACTCTTTTATACGTTTGACAAAATTGTAAGTCCTGATAATAAAAATTAATTTGAGTCAATCATCATGATATCAAAATAATAAATAAAAACATACTATGTGAAAAGTTGAATTAATTAATAATCTTTAAAAAATTGGTTTAATTGAATTTGTATCTATAAATCATGAAGAAAAAGTAAAATCGCTCTTCTTCACACGTCTTTCAGTGGTTTTGTGTCATGGTTTATTCTAAATCAGCGAAAAATCTTTGCACATATGAAAATGACCAACTTTAATATATTAACCCAGTGAATTAAATGCCATTAAAATTTAATTAAGATCCATGACACTATTTCATTGTTAAAAATTTATATAAAATAACACTAGTCTTGTGTCAGTCTTCTATAAAACCACTAACACTTAAACATATTATGTAATATATATAACAAAAAAAGTGAAGCAAAATAATTTGAAACAAACATCACCTTGAAATCACACAAAAGAGAAATCAACTTGCTGTTATCTGTATGAGAGTAGATGTAATTGTCTGTAATGATAATTTTTCCATTGACTTTATTCGATCTAGCAATTATACACGAATCATAATATAAAATTTTATCAAATTGCTCAGGAGCAAAATTCATTCTCAAAAAATTTTCAAAAGCATAACTTTTTGGAATGCTTACTGTTCCATTACCACATGTCATACTGAAAGAAGTATGTTTGATCTCATCTGCTTTTAATTTGATTTACAAATTCTGCTAAGATACGTAAAATTAAAACAAATCCTTATCTTTATTTAAATGGATAAATCTAAATCTTTTCTTTTGCAAGTGAAATAAAATAAAGGTCTGTGTTAAAAATAATAAAACCTTAGACTGACTACTTAAAGTAAAAGTATAAATTTTAATAATTTAAGAATTATGAATTAAAAACTACTTGATGATTTTAAACCGAAATTTTCAGTTAGAGAAAAATATTTTGAAAATATTTTTGAAGTCTAAAAGACCATCAATTAAGGAAGAGAAATATGTAAAATAAGTCAGGTTTATTTTTTCTTTTGGGCACATCTTTAATTTTTTAACAAGAATTTTATATTTTGAATCAAATGTGGTTAAAATTTGTAATGAAATTATTTATTAAATTTCACAATATTTCTATGGTCATCCTCATATGAAACTAAGTTTTTTCAAGGAAGATATTAATGGCAAAATGCAACTAGGGGTTACATATTTATTACCATCAAGCAATACCATCGCCTGGGGGAATAAATCTAAAACATCAAAATATTTATTATATATAATATATACTACAAGGTCTTCCAAAAGAAGCTTTACTACTTTAAACATATTAACTACTAAGTATTTTTGTTTAAATAAATTAATACAATGCCATCCATATGTTTTTGGCCACCTCTAAAATTTCGATAAAATGATGAAAATATATAATTATATGTACTTTAATCCTGTCTATATTTGTTAAGATCCTGGATATTGATGGACAAAAAGGATGTTAAAGATCGGAGCGTAAATGTCTCTCAGGTCTTAACG
>JBBMKC010243359.1:0-10761 GCA_037834085.1 Bipalium vagum
TGTTTAGGTCCATGGCCCATTTCTTGCGAGGTCGGGACTTTGCGAATATTGGACAGGTTGAAATCGGGATACGAGACATTTTTGCTTCTAAGGAGCCCGAATGGTATTGGCACGGAATTATTGAATTGAGTGAAAGATGGCGGAAGACGATAGACTACGACGGATTGTATTTTGAGTATTAATAATACTTGTATTTGTTGTTTTGACTTATTTTAATTTTTTCAAAATAGTGTCTAAAGACTTATGGTACACCCTAATATCATTAAATTGACCAAACTCTTCAGTTTTGGTCAACTTTTTAATCATTACACGATTCATTTAATGCACCCCGTTGCCATGTAACCTTAAGATAAAAAGAAATATTATGTATTTAATTATCACGTACACCACTTTTTATTGTTTCAGATATAGCTCTGAAATGTATCTGCAAATCGTAAACTTTAAAAAGAGCTTTAATAAGAAGTATGAGGTCATCATACCTAAATGACAGCAATGTATATTTGACTTATGACTCTATTATAGTTCGAACTATAAAATTGAAAAATAAAAGCATATCTTGTTTATAAATTATTAACTGTTAAAACTATAAATTATTCTAGTCTCTTTCTCTCGTTATAAATGTTAAATGAGCATTTAAAATATCATCTTATGGAAGACTTTCACTTTAAGATACTGTTTTGGTTTTCTAAAATTATTATGAAGTTCTTTGGCTAGGATTTCTCTTCTCTAGAAGAAACACATTTGAATCTTTAAATAGTTTTTTTGTTAATATAGATCTTGAAATTATTTGTAAACATAAGCCATAATAATTCTGTTTTTCCAGAAACGGAGGTAAAGATTTGGGGTAAATTTTTATGATAATTAACTTGTTCTGTATTATAATCTAAAAATTCAGAACAGAACTCATTCATTTATTTTATTAAAATATTTTAATATTTAAAACTTGGTTGAGGTGAATTGTAAAACTATTTTCTTCATTATTAAAATTTAATAATTCAATTTTATCAACAATTATTTTAAATGTTATCTAATTTATTTTTTTACAATAATGGGATAATAAATTGAAATTTTAGATTTTTCGGTTAGTCTAAATTCTTTTTTTATTGTATTAATAGGCAAATAAAATATTAAATTAGTTTTTTCACCATTATATTAAGCTCCTTCAACAATATTACATTCTATCATATTTATATTTATATTTTTAATATTTACATGTACATGTTTTGAATAATATACGCCTTTTGAATTTTTTTTCAGGTTTAAAATCCTAAAATATTTGATTAACTATTTTGTTTGGGAAACTACAAATTCACAACCTTTTGATATTATTATTATACAATTTACAAAAATTGGAATTGATTTTATTTTTATATAAAATTAATTTTCTTTCAAATTCATTCATTGTTTTATTTTTTGAATCTGTAATTTTATACTAATATTATTATTATTTTCTTTAATAATAAAAATAAAATTAAAAGAAATATATATTAAACCAAATTCATAATTAAAATTTGTATCTAATATTAATGCAATTTGTAATGTGAAAATAATATCTAATTTTTATAGTAAATAATGTTAATTTAATTATTTTTGTGATAACATATTTACTCTTGGTTGTTATGATTATTCCATCTTTATATTTATTAAAAATGTATTAAAAAATTGAGAAAAATAAATTAAATTAAATTAACAAAAGAAAAAAGTTTTAGGTAATGGACTTGACATATCATTTACACACTAATTTATTGAAATTGTATTTATTAATAATTTTATAAAATAAATTTTAATAATTTTTTAAATCAAATTTTAGAGTATAGTTGGGTTTAGAGTTTGGATTAGGATAATTTTTTATTATTTTTAAAAATATTTTATTAACTTAATTGATCTAGTTTATCCATTTTATGACTACTGAGAACCACTATTGGCTTACAGAGTGCCAATTACTGATTGCAGTATGGTACTCTTGAAGAAAATAACGTTCACATAACTTGAGGGCAAGAAGGAAAAAGAAGTTATATACATTTATAAATGTGCCGTGGACAATATCCAGTACAAAAAACCTAGGAATGAATTGAATCGCGAGTCCTTAAGACGACGAAGAATGTTATGTGGTGTCTGTTACTATGATCCTCTTAGATAAAGAGGCGAAATACAGAATTTGAGGTGCGGATCATCATGGAAAATAATGATTTATTAATTCTAGCTGAAGATTCTCAGCATACAAAGGACGGACACACTGAACTCACACTTGGTCAAAGAAATCTGGGAGTTATTTTTGTTTGCACCTCATATGAAAAGTTGATTCTTCAAAAAACAATATTATATATACACTACTGGTCCAAAGCGTAAAAACCTCTAACAAAAAAACTAAATTTGAAGATTAACTGGAATCGTCTTCGGCAAATGTCCTTGTACATAAAATTTTCAATCCCCGGCTTTAAATCTTCTTCAAAAATAATCTGAAAATCGTCAATAAATATCGTCGTTATAATAAAAACACTATAATCTCTTTCTTTTTCTGAGCGGCTTTCTGGTAATGTCCGTTTCTTTAAAGAGTCTTAGAGATTGGTCTACCAATCCCTATGCTTAGAGACAGATATTTCTCCTAATATCCATTAATCAAACTCTATCTCCACTCCGAGATAAAGTTTAATCAAAAAAATTAATTAAAATTATATTCCCAACGATGGGACGCATCTCCTTTAAAAAATAATTTTATTAGCCAAATATATCAAAATCTCGACGGGGAGTTTTTTGATATATGGCTTTTTAAAATAATTTTATTTTTTGTAATAAGAATTTTATTTAATATTATTACTGTTATTAATCTTTATTATTATTATTAATCAAAATCACTAATATTCTCATTATTTCACGGTTGTGCATTTGGCAAACCCAACAAAAGGAATAATTTGAAAATATCAAATTCCAAAAATATCAAATAAATTGTGGAGACTCCCAAAACAATCCAAAAATTCCAAAAAACAATTTTACTTTTATTTTGTGCATCAATAAACAATTTTATTTTTTAATTAATAAAAAACTTGTTCATTTAATTAGCAAGGTTTACTTTTTATTTTTAATATCAAAAGAATCCTTCCTCGGAAAAAAATAAAGACATTGAATAAAAATTAAGTAGAATAAAATATAAATAAAACAAATAATGATTATTATTATTATCATAAATTAAAACAAAAAAATACAGTAAGTATAACTTACTAAAAATAGATTTTATATAAAAAAAATAGTAAAAAATATAAACAGAAACATATTGATAAAAAAGCTATATATTTAATAAAGAATTATTGCTAAAAATAAAAAAGTAATTAAAAGATGTCTATAAAAGCAAAATTTGAATTAAAAAATCGCACTTACCTAAAGCATAGACAGCGAAATTCCTGCATAAAATAAACGGCTCCACAACAGAAAAATATTTGATCAAGACAAATTCCAAGTATAATCAATTCACGAAGACAGATCACCCACTTAGTTCAAATTAGTTATATATATAATTAAATCAACCCTCCACAATTACTTCAATAACAAATTTTATGCTCAATAGTAAGCAAGTATTATTATTATTTATTATTATTATTATCTTTCTCTTTTAATAAAAATTTTTCGTAACTGGTAATTTTTAATAAATTACACAACTGTTCTAATTAACTACCTTATAAATAAGTGTTAGGGTTTAGCCCTAAAATCAAATAACTATTTGTTTTCCTTTTCACTTCCGTCCCAGATATTTTTATTTTTGTAGTTCACACACTAATTAGGGTGATGAATTACCTATCTTCGAGGGCTTTTGAGACACTGATATTTTTATCAGTGCGAAAAGATTTTTTTCTTTTAATTAATCCTAAACTGGGGGAAAGTTTTATTACAGAGGATTGTTCAAACAGCAATCACTCTCGTTTCGTAAAGACACTCAACCATTTGTTGTTTAATATCAATAAAGTTTGCAAAACATTTTGTTATCTTAGTCGATCAAAAATCATAGTCAGATCACGCTTAAAATAACCTTCTAGCCGTTTAGCTCTTAGTTTTAGCTCCACTTTTAAGAGACTTAACAAAATAAAAAATGCAAAAATTGATATAATTTATAAAACACAAAAATTGAAAAAATTGTGATTACCAGGTGCCCTCTGACTTTAAAGGGATTGAAGATGACTTTGACAATGAAGAAAAAAATTCAAAGCAACTATGAAATTTGTAGTGGAGCTTCACGATTCTGATCCAAGCACTAAAATTGGAATCACTAGCCTAATGCCATCCATCAGTGGGTCCTCGGATGGTGTCTCTACAATTCTACAATAATAATAATTCAACTAAGATACAATTAAAATAGTGAGATAAAATTAAAAACTCAACTTGATTTAACTGAAAAGAATGTGTCATCAAAATTTTCCTTCATTTATCAGAGATTTTTAACCAATTTTATATGTTATCCTTACAAAATTATCTGAACAAAACTTCATATTTAAGCATCAAAAGTTTAGAATTTAATTTATATTAAGGTATAATATAAATATAAAGTATTAACATTTTTGACATCAAATAAAATAAATCTTTTTTTACTGTATTAAATCCATTTTTAATATTAAATTCAACCATTGTTTTAAGTTATCTAATAAACGATAATTATTCAAATTTCTTAATTAGAATAAGAATTTAATGTTTTTAAGGTTGAGATTTTTTCAAAAGGTTAATAATATTCGTTATTTTGCAACGGATCCTTCCGAAGTTATTTTCAAAGAGGTTAACAAATGTGGCATTATAATTCTCAATCGACCTAAGGCTTTAAATTCACTAAACTTGAATATGGCTAACTTAATCCATCACCGTCTAATGACGTGGGCATCTAATAAGAATGTTAATTCGAATATTTTTTTGAAAATATTAAATTTGTATTTCTGTATAGATCAACCATATCGTCATTGAGGGTTCCGGTGATAAAGCTTTTTGTTCTGGTGGTGATATTCGAGAAGTTGTAATTAGACCTATTAAAGAATCTAGCATGTTTTTCGAAAAAGAATACAAGTTAAATTATTTAATAGGAACTTTGGGGAAACCATATATTTCATTGTTAAATGGAATTGTAATGGGAGGTGGATTTGGATTATCCGTCCATGGAACGTGAGTTTTCCGTAGAAAAATAATTATCCAAACAGTTCAATTCTCGTACAAAAAATATCCTGATAATTCTATTTCTATTTACGTGTTTCAAAACAATAAATTTACATCTATAAAATTATTTAACTGTTTATTTCCCTTTTTCTATGAAATTTTAAATTGAATTAATTTTTTTATTGTAATTTTCAAAATAATTTTGATTTTAATTTAATCATTTTAATTTTTATATTTGAGTTATTTCTGTAAAGGTCAATCGTTTGGAATTTTTTTGGATTTTTATTTACTAAGATAATGAACATTTCGGTTTTATTTCCTAACCTTTATTTAGCGATAGAATCGTGACTGAGAAGACTTTGTTCGCTATGCCGGAAACAGCAATCGGGTTGTTTCCAGACGTTGGTGGAAGTTACATTTTACCAAGGTTAAAGCGCAATATCGGTATGTATATGGCTTTAGTGGGTCAACGACTAAAAGGAAGAGATATACTTACTGTTGGTATTGGTACACACTTTGTTTCCTCCAACAAGGTTAATTTGAATAGTTTATTATTGAATAGAGAAATCAATTTTTTAAAGAAAGCATTAAAAATGTTACAATTTTTTTTATAAAATTAAATTATAAATATTGCTAATAAAAATGGTGAACGTTTAAATATCATAATTTGTTTGATTTGTCTAAAAGATATCAACTGAACCTCTTGAGAATTATTAAAAAATCTCAAAACTAAACTTTCTGTGTATAAATGAACTTTGGGTAGATAAATAAATTAAAACAAGCCTATAAATAAATTAAATAAAAAACAAAGAATTAGAAAAATAAATTGTATTTAATTTACGAATAACTCAACTGATAGGAATCAGTTTATTATTTTTAATTTGATCAAGAATACAAATTTCTAAATAAAGACAAAAACGAACTTTCATCGGACATGAAAAGATTCACTTTTTGAATATTTATTTTATTTTAAACTAATAGATTTTTTTTAATTTTAGTTTTTTTAGATCAATGAGTTGAAAGAGGAATTGATTGCGGCATCAACCAAATCCGACATTGATTTTATATTGAACAAATATCACGAAGTTGACAAAGAATACAAATTTAGCCTATTACCTTTTATGGATTTCATTAAAGACCACTTTTCCAAGACATCTGTGGAGCAAATACTTGAATCATTATCTGACAAGATCGATTCTCCCTCAGTGTCCACGATAGAGAAGGACTGGTGCCAGAAGCAAATCGAAGTTCTCCAGAAAATGTGTCCAACATCTCTAAAAGTATCAAATACGAGATCATTTATATTTTATTGATTTATTAATTATTTACTTTCTATTAATTGATTGCTTATTTCTAAAAAATATTCGATTTTAAGTTACCAAAAAAAAGATTATCTAGAGTCACGTACTAGAACTCTTTGTCTCTTATGAATTTAGTTAATACTCCAAATTTGTTAATCGTTATCAGAATATGTTCTATTTGATGATTTTGGAAAGTAATTCTCAAACAGTTTTAATTCCTATGTTAACCCAGTTATGAAGAGTGTGAAACAATTAGGAAACTGTAAACTATCAAATCAAATTTTAAAATTTTAAATCATTAATTATATTTATAGGTTTACATTTCAAAATGTTTTATTAAAATTTTTTGAAAACTCAAAAAATGTTATTAGCAAACTATTGGAATCCTATATTTATTATTATCTATGTTATCCATCAATTTTTTCAAACCTGGTTGATGAAAAGTATTACCATCTATTGGTTTATAACCCTTGACATTGTTTTTTAAAATAATTTATTTAATAACTGATTCAAACAAAGTTAATCAAATCATGGAAATTTTATACATATATAAATTTATATATTCCAATGATGGTTTTAAAATTTCAGAGAGACAAAATCTGTGCAATGAAGAACGTAGTAGATAAAATAAATATTTGAAAGAGTTAGTCGAACAAAAGTCAAGTTCAAAATATCAAGAAATTGCAAAGATTAGTCTTGCACTAAATGTTGAAACAGTTTAAAATCATTTGAGATCCATTAAAAAATTAAACACTTGATAAATGGATTCCTCACGAATTGAATGATAATCAAAAATGTTGTCATTTACTAGTTTCTTCTTCATTTTTACGCAATCGAAATAAATCATTTCTTGATGGAATAATCATGTGGGACGAAAAATGAATACTCTATAAGAACGGTCATTGCTCAGCTTGATAAGAAACATTTTTCCAAGGAAAACAATGAGGACTATTTGGTAGACAAAAATTGGAGTAACTCGTTCTAACTTTGAAAATATTAACACCGAAAACTTTGCACTGAAATTGACGAAATATTAAAAAACTTGTAAAAAAACGCCTGATTTTAGTGAATCGAATTGGTCAGATTTCACTTAACGGTAATGCAAGATCGCATGTTTTAAGGTTGATGTTAAAAAATTGGAGGTGTTTAAGTACAATTTTCCAGAATTTCCGCCGAAGTCACCAGATCTATCGTCAAACATTTTTACAAGGAAAAATTTTCACTAAGCAAAGGTTATTGAAAATTCTTTTCAACACTATCGATCCCAGATTCCTCGAGTTTAATGTTACTAGCATTGATAAACTTATTTAGAAATGGAAAAATGTAATAATACTAATAGTAATTAATTTTCTTTATAAAGGTTCTTTTAAAATGACTTATGATCGATTCAATCTAAGATTGAAAAAACGAAATTTCATTTTGAACAACCTAATAATACATTAATTTTTTATACATGCAGTGTTTCATAAATGTGTATATGCGTTTAAAGCAAAAATAACCAATTAATTTTCAACCGAATTTATTTTCTTTTTCCAGACATTTATAAAATATTTATATTTTTCCAATGATTTATTTACAATATATATAAAAATCATTCATTCTCAGTGACAAATTTATTAATTTTTATTTGTTTAAACGTATATACATATTTATGAAACAACTTGTATATCTTTAAAATTTTTAAAATTATAAATTAAAACAATATATATATATATATATCGTAATTTTAAAAATTTTAACTTAATAAATTAGATATTTGAAATTTTACATATTATAATCTAGTTTTTAAATTAATTATTTATTACTAAATTGTAAATATTTTAATATTAATAAAGGCTAGGGTGTCATAAATTTTAAAGGTCAATATGAACGAAATATGAAGTGTGTACAAAATAAAAAATCAAATTCAATCGTCGAAATACATTCCATTGTGATCTATGCATTATTACCATCTTTTGATCAAATTTTTGATTCAGGACCTGGATCTTTTACCTTTTTTCTTACTTGTTGTTTTCCAGTGCACTCTTGGGTTCTATAATTATTGGACCAGTTTGATTTATTAAATCATTATAACTGCTATCTAGTTCAGATGAATTTCCTTTGTCAAAGGATATTCACCTGAACTAGGAGTGTTATTATTTCTTGGTCAGCATTGCATCCACAATCAGTAAGATACTCATCATTCAACTGGTCTATATTCCAAAAGATAACAATAATCCATTCTCTATTCATTATTCGATTTGCTTTTTTCTCAATACCCTCACCTCAGCCTTAGATAAAGCTTCCTGGTCTTAACAATTAATGTTTGATTGTTAATAATCCGCATATGTCATTAATCTTGTGCATTTTTAAATTGCCTAGGCACGATGGTTAGTAATTATTGGGTTGATTCATAAGTTTCTGCTTTTTTCTATATAAACTTTAAAAGCCAATTTTAAATATATTATTTGTTCAAATATTAACAAGTTGCGCACCAATCGAAAGCTGAGAAAGAGATGCATAAGATACTTTTAATTATATTACGTTATATGTAATTTGTGTACAGTCCTTGTAAAAAGTTTGTTCACCCCCTATAAAAAATATAAATTTTAACATATATATTAATGTGTATATATATTTATTCAGAAAAAGGCATGGATAAATTAGCAATTCGTATACTTCTGAAACATTACTGGAAGCAGAATTTCAGAGCCATAGATGCTGTAAAGAAAATATGTGAAGTTGAAGGCGACAAATCAGTGTCCATAAGAACTGCTCAAAAGTGGTTAAAAAATTCAACAAGGGTGACATGAACTTCAATGATTATCCTCGCAGTGGACATCCCACCACTGTAGATACGGAAGATATTCTCAAAGCCGTAGAAATGAATCCATCATAGTACACGTAGATTGTCGATTGAGACCGGAACATCACAACCATCCGTGGCTCATCATCTATATCAACATAACAAGTGATACTAGTGCGTTTCTGAAGTACTGCATGATTTGACGCAAAGTCAAGCTGATCGGATGTACCAACAATTAGCCATAAAATATCCTGTTTTAGTCAACAGAAAGTGGGTGCTTCTGCAACAGGAAAATGCTCGTCCGCATATTGCGCAAGTAACGCAAATTAAAATTATCCAATTAGAAGGACTTGAAAAATTTTCCTGCATTCAGTCCGGATCCAGCACCCAAGGATTACCACCTTTACCGATCAACGGCTCATTTCCTTATAGGACGTCAGTTTGAGAATATAGAAAAGGTTAAAAATGGATGTCGTGAATTTTTCCTTTCCAAAGATGGTACCGTAGTGGCATCGAACATCTTGTCGATCGTTGGATTAAGACAGTTGGACATAATGGTCTTTATTTTTCTGAATCCAATTGGTTTGATTGCTAGATTCTTCTCTCTAAAACATGCATACTATTTTCATTAAAAATGCACGAACTTATGAATCAACCCAATTTTTCTATATTTAACTATAAACAAAATTATGTATAATAAATAATTTTTAATTATATTTAAATTTGTGATAAGTATTCATGGTTATATATAAATTTTTATATTTCATTTCGGAAAATTTTTCAATGATGGACTGGGTTAATTAAAATACAAATTTATTTTGTCAATTTTAAAAATTAATTTTAAAGAAGGTATTACAAAATCTCTTCAATCCCATAATATTAAAATAAATCGGTTTTTTCTGAAACCGTCACATTTATCTGTTGGTAGTGGTAATGTGTATTTAGGTTACGTTTAGACAATTAACTGAAGGGAAAAATATGAGCTTTCGAGATTGCTTAACAATGGAATATAGAATTGCTGTTCGATGCTTGGAAAATAAAAACTTCCGCGAAGGAGTTCGAGCTTTGATCATTGATAAAGATAACAAACCCATTTGGGAGCCCTCTTCGATTGATAAAGTAACAAGCGCGATGGTAGATCAATATTTTAAGCCATTGTCAAATGATCTGAATTTGTTATGATAACTGGTATTGGGTTTTTCATTTTATGAAGTTCTTATATATGATAATAATTTAATAATGATTCTTTTAATTTAATAATGAGTACTGAAAATATTTTTAACGTTTATGGCAATGAAACTGATGGTGGATCTAATGTTGAGATTCATACTAATTCTGTTTTGTTTATGGCTCAGATCTTGTCTAATATATTCGCTTTTTATATAAATTTTTTCAAGTTATGAAAATATATTACTGTAGTGCTGTGTAGTGTAAATAATTTTTGGCCACTCTTAAAAATATTTATATTTAAATATATACAGTGAAACCTGCTTAAATTGAACACCATAGTGTCCTTGCTGAAAAGTTCAAATTAGAGAGGTGTTCAGA
>JBBMKC010243370.1:0-10761 GCA_037834085.1 Bipalium vagum
TATAATATAATATAATATAATAAAATATAATATAATATAATATAATATAATGATAAATAAATAATAATATTAATAATAAAAATAATAATAATTATTTTTATAATAATATAATATAATATAAAAATAAACATAAGAAAACAAAAATGATAATAATAAAATTAATTTTAAAAATATAATAATAATAATAATAATAATAATAATAATAATTAAAATGATTAATTAGTATTAATTAATCATATTAAAATTTTGATTAATTTTAACAAATTTTGACTCTCAATTTTCTGATCACTGATCATGTTTTATAAGTAAAAAAAAACTAAATAATAATAACTTTTACTATGTAATAAATAAAATAAAATTTTAAAACCATAAAATAAAAAAATAATCAATCAAGATTCGGAATGGTTTCGTCCTACGTTTGCAAAATCTTTATATTATTATGTTATTATTATAAATAATTTTAAATTTTTATTTCTTCAGGTTTTTCAAGATAAGCAATGCTTTGACTTCACTGATCGATAGAGCAATATGAAGTACATGCTTACTTTTTTTATCTGATCTTTTATTTTGAGAACGACGGATTTATTTAATTAAAAAAATGGTGGTAAATAATTTTCCAAAATAAATATATTTTTAAAAATATTTTTCCGGGCCTGACCTGAAAATAAAAACCGACGGGACGATATTTTTGCAATTTTTTCCAATTGAATTTACCTGTTCAAGTTTGGCATCAGCGGGTCGAAAAGTTTACCATAATTATGCTGGCAACCAAATTTTGGAATTTTACTTATACACTAATTAAAATTTTATTTTGTTCAGAAAAAAGAGGTCATGGTGAAATGGTGCCAGATTCACGGGGTTTCTATTTGACAGGTTTCACAGTAGATGAAATATTATTATTATTAATCGATTAGAAATGTACTTTGATCATGTTTGGATTGTGATCTTATGAATCTGGATATGCCGAAAGCCTTTTGAAGAACAGTATTAATTATTAATATTTATTTAATATGGTTGATTTGTATTTTTATGAATAGCCAATTATTTTTCAAATCATTTATTATTATTATTATTATTATTATCATTATCATTATTAATATTATTTATTTATTATTATTATTATTATTATTATTATTATTTTTTATTATTATTATTATTATTATTATTATTACATTTATATCATTTAATCACCAATTCAAGTTATTTTTAATCAATTTTAATTGAATTTCACCATCGTGTTTGCTGAAATGTGTTTTCTTTATTTTGCTATTAATATAAAAACAAATGTCAAATCCCCTCTCTTAAAAAGTCAATAAAAATAAAACCGGTGAACTTTTAAGTACAAAAAAGTTATTAATGGAAATAAAAAAGATTGAAACTCGGAATAAAATGGAAATAGAAAGAAATCACCAGAATCATCTTCTTCTCTGACGTGTGAAGACTCTATGACGAGGTTTTTCCCGATTTCTTTGAGCTCGTTCTCAATTCTTTGGAACGTGTCACGCTCCATCAAATACTCTGCGCTCATGATCATTACTTCGAATAGCTTCATAAAATAAGGGAGATCTTTGATGTCGGTGATATTAACGACTTTCTCGAAAATGCTGGGCAAGAAAACGATACTTAACGATTTTTTACACATAGCATTCTCTTTTTCGTTGTCAATAATTGCAGAAATCAATACCATCACGTAAAACAATAAATTTCTGTTTGCCTCTGCCAATTTCTGAACCAGACTAAAGCGCTATTGAACTGAACATGCACAAAATCCCAATTTTCAATTACCTTTTGATTTTCCTTTTCATGACCTCTCCATCCGGTATTCGCGCAATTTTGTGCCACTCTTTTTGAAATCGTTTTTCCATCAATCCGTTGGGAATATCTCTTAAGTATGCCTTGAATTGGAAAAGGGGGTTGTGTTATAAAACCACCTACTAAAGATTTTACCTTTAAAGCCGAGCAAACGTCAAACACCATCGACAGCGACAGAGGAGGTTGGGTATTCATGGCCTTCTTCAAAAAGTTACACAGACTTTCATGGGCGATCTCATTTCCATTGCGACGGAAAACGTTTATCGTTTTCACATGGTACACAAAGATGAACGCCAGACTGCTCTGAATGAAGATGGTTTTCTTTAGTGATATCATTGGGCGGTTTCAGACTTATTAAAACAATATCGATCAATATAAAATGGTCTTGTTATCTTTTCAGGGTGACGATATAGATTATTAAATTTTAATGGGAATTATCGGAGAATTAATGGAAAAGAACTTCTTTTCATCATTAAGTATTACATATATAATTCAAGTTGTCACACAGATTATTCCAATCATTCAGAAATAATTACCTTCACAGAAACTGGGAGATCATTTCCATTCCACAAAGAGTTCAATGATAATTTCTCCAAGCTGGGCTTCTTTTTGATGCGAAAAATATTCAGACTCCTTTTACCGGTTTCTTTTTCCATGGTAAACATCAGTTTCAGTTCACACAACGTGAAAGCTTTTCCTCGATCTGTGGAAATTCCGATTGTTTGATAAAGGAAGAAAATTGATAAATATCAAAAACAATATCTGAAAGTAATTGTATCCGACTTTGCCACCGTATCGTGTCACGTACATTTTGTGATTGGTGTTTGTGTGTATCACGGTAAGTGTGTTTGTGTGCGTGAAATCTGAGCTAATTGGCTGAACCGCTTGTCTGTTTTTTTAAACATGTAAAGTGATTTTCTGTGAGTGTCTGTGTGCTTCTGTGTCTTTCCTGTGCACACACATGGTTAATTGAAAAGTGATCATAGTTCTGTTACAGAATTTTTCACTTTATTTTTTATAATTCATACTTTATGATGGCGTAATCGAACACAATCGTTTATAAAAATTTTCATTCAAGTATTATGAAAAAATGATTTTGTTATAGTGAAAGGTTGTAAAACTAATTTTCAATCATCGTTGACTATAATAAGTAATATGTCCTTATCATTAAATATTTGATATAATTCCTGTGTTGTTTTTTTAATATGACCACCACGTGTTGTTAATCATATTTATATTCATTAGCACAAAATTGTTAAGAAATTATTGAACTCTTTTTCAAAAATTTATTATTAAACATACATCTATTTTACATTAATATCTGATCAAATAGTGTTATTTTGCCATAATATGAAAATTTTCTAAACTTTCGATTTGAAAAATAATAATTAATTTCGTATTTCCCGGTTTTCTATATTTGTTTCATTTTGAAAATTTTTAACAAATTTTCAATTAAATTACTATAAAACTCAAAAATTTATTAATTATCAAAAATTTTGATTATCATATCCTTATAAAAAATTTTAATTTTATTTAATAATACATCGGTTTTAGAAAATATCCTAAACATTAATTAAAATACAAAGTTTTTAAATATTCAATAATTATATCGTTTATAATTAGAAATATTAGAAAATTTTTGAGGCATAGTGTATATAGGAAAAGCTAAATTAATAAAATTAAAATTGAGTCTTCACTGAATTCTAATACCTTATATGGTTGTGAGCGATAAGAAGAAGATGAAGGATAAAGTAAAGTTAAAGTTGTTTTTATTTTTATTTTTTTCATTTCTCTGATATTTTAAATTGAATTACGTTATTACCATCATTTTCTGAATGCTTAATCAACATTTATTACTCTCATTAAAATTATTTTTGTGATTAATTAATGAAAAAATATTAACTTTTCAAATATAAAATACAAAGTAAAATCAATTGAAAGTGAAAGGAATTTACTGTTATAAATTCTTAAAGGAAATGTGTATATGCAATTTTTAATAATATTGCTGATGGATTGATTGATTGACTGACTCTGAGGTGCTTAAATCATTTTATTCTTTTGGACTCCCTTATTAGCATCATCAAAAGATTTCGAGAATTATAGGTGGAAAACAAACATATTACAAGTTTTTTAATGTTGGTGGAATCTTAGAATCTTGAATTCATCGAATCGGTAAAGACATTAACCTAAATTGAATACATGATCAATTAATTTTTATTAATTCACACATACATATTTTAGTAAAGCTAATAAAGTTAAAAGAATTAATTTTTACCATAAACAAGCTCTTAAACAATTTAATTTTTGGTCTAAGATATTTTGGACGAGTGAATCAATGATACGCTTTAAACACAATCACGACTGAGTTTATGTCTGAAGAAAAAGTAATGAATCATTAAACTATAAATGAACATAACCAACGTTGAAAGCTCATGCGAGTCGTATAATGGTATGATGTAGGTAAGATTATGCTTTTAGACGAAAAAAGATATCAGATACCTATCTTAATATATTGAAATATATGGTCATCCCAATAAGGCAAAGACTGGTTGAATCATATTTTTTACATACCAACAAGACAATGTTCCGATCCATAAAGCCAAAAAAATCATGAAATACCTTTCCATAGAAAATGTAAGTATTCTTCAATGACTCCCATAAAGTCCAGACTTGTCTTAATAGAAAATCTTTGGGTTATATTGAAGAAGCGCATAAGTGAACAACATGCAATAAATATTACTGAATTAAGAACATGTATTGTTGGTATGAAATATCTGTGGAAAATGCCGAAAGTATGCGCTTTCATTATCAAAAAGAATTTCCACAATGCACGCAAAAATGGAGGTCACTGTGGACACTAATATTCTTTTAAACATACTTTTGATGAATAAACTATGGACAGTTTGTCTTTCGCTTTTGATATTAGTTAAAAAATAATTTTCTTTACGTCATTTTAATTTTAATATTTAATCTAGAATTATCAAAGTATATTTAATTTAAACGTGACATTAGTTTTGTTATTATTAATTCTATTATTTAAATAAAAAAGAGATGTATAAAAAGATCTTAGATGCGTAAATGGATGTATGTAAACTAAAATAGAAGATTTTAGAAGCATTAATAGACCAATCACTCCTACTAATACTTTTTACAAACATTTAACTTAATATTAAAAATATCAACTTAAAAATTTAATACAAACCTAAAATGTTCTTCTAAAATAACCAAGACTTTGAAATTTGGAAGTCTTCAGAGAACTCAATCTTCTGCTGATACTGACAATAGGGAAATTCAAGGTTATGAGAAATCACCTTTTTCATTTAGCATGTCTTTGGGATTTTTACAATCAAAAATATTCTTAATAACCTCAAAGAAATCAGCAGAACGCGTCCGAATACTATTACTATATATATTAATATATAAGGATGTTCTATACAACATGGGATCTGAAAACTGATTTAATAGCAATGAAAAGAGAGGGGAGCTCCTTATCAATGATTTCATTCGATATCAATTCATTATTTAATCAATTCGTAGGTTCTCAAAATGTTTGCGAAATGATTCTCATTATTATTCTAGTTATTGGTTCTAATATTGTTTTGTTCATCAACACTGGCTCCATTGTAATTCATGTCTTGAGATTAGTCGTATGTGGAGTATTCCAAAATAGTTACTTCTTTGGCAGTTCTTTTTGTGATTCTTATTTTAAAAATATTTTGTAATAAAGGATCATGAAATTTAAGAATAATACAATTATTGTTATTATTGATTATTATTTATTATTTATTAATTATCAATATAAAATTAGTAAAAAAAATTTGTACATGAAATAAATATAGAAATTAGAAGTTACTATAAACAGAAATTAATTTAAATAAAATAATGTTTCTAAAAATATAATATAGTTAAATAAAATAACATTAATTTCTAAAAATAGAAATAAAAAAATAGTAGATAAAAATAATAATATTCCAGAAAATTTATATTTGAACTAACAAGAATTAGATAAAAAACACAGAAAATCGCACAATAAACGTCTCAAAAGAGACACACAAGAGAAGGCATAGAATCAGGCAGAAGAACCATACGCAAGAAAGCGCATAAATTTTTAAAGAAGATGATGTGATCAATTGATAATGTTCAATCAATTAGTAAGAAATTTCTTGTAGACTTCATAAATATGTGCGATTACTTTATTTTATTTTTTAAACTATATTATAGACTATCAGGCAATCTTTACCGATTGACTTGGTAATATTATTCATAAGTTCTAAAAAATAAATGCTCGAAACTTTGGAGAATTAAATAATTTTTTATTTTTCTTCCATCTCCTTCGTTTTACTTTTCACAATTTACACAGCCTCTAGCTGGTAAATTCTTGAGGTCTTTTGCGCATTACACTAAGTTTGTGCCGAAAGATGTATTTAACTTTAATCGTCCCATAAAAGAGTCAAATTGTAAAAATCATAATTTCAAATAAATATTTTGAAATCAATTGAGTTATCTTAGTTAATTTGAAATTTTATTTGAACGTTTATATTTTAAATTGTGATATTAAAGTATGATATTTTTGCTTTGAACGTTCATTCGTAAACTCTTCTGATCATATTTTTCTGAGTTATCTAAAAGTCCCTAAATCGATTTTCTTAATTCCATTAAACTCATATTTTTTAGGAATTTAATACATATATAACAATTAATTATTGTTCACCACCTTTTAAAATGATATTTTCTTTTATCATTTTGTTGTTCTATATTTTTCTCCATTGAGTTTTTTTCAAACTAACATTTTTGTTATTTGTCTTTCAAAAGTAACAGGTATAGATAGATTGTTGTGCTTTAAGCCAAGTAAAACAAGATTTGTTTGATTTTCCGTCAAAAATTGATCCAAAATTTTTACAATTAAATTCTATTAGTTGTTTTTAATAATTTGATTTCTTTAAAATTCCTTTTTAGACGAATTTTTCAATTTGAGAACTCTCACTTCAAAAGATTTAAAATAATAAAGTTATTTCATATACAGGTTCACCCAGTAAACAAAATAGTGAAAAAATGTAATAATATTATTAATGAAGTTTTAATTTACTGCATTCGTATACAATGTACTGCGGTACATTTGTAAATTAAATTCACGTATTTTGCTTATAACAATGTATCTATACATAACTTTAGATTTTAAAATGTATGACTCCTCCGATTTTCAAAGTGGTACGACTGTTGGCGCAATTGTAAGTATCTTCCAATATGTCAGCTCTCTCGAGAGTTAGTGTCAAATATTAAGACAGCAAGTGAAATACAAGGGAAGACATCATCTGCTAAATCAAGCAGTAGTCGTAATTGTATAATATATTGATATTTTGAACATTAACTGTTAGCTGAAATGTGAAGAGAAGTCATTTATTTGAATAAAGAATTATTATTTCAAAAACGTAACAAAATCTTCCGCTATTTAAACAAGAATGATTATTCAATAAATTAATGTGCCTTTATATTTTCAAGCATAATTTTTTTGAAAATATCATTTTAGAATTTAATAAATCAAATCTTTAAAATATAAAATATTCTAAGTTTAGTTAAATTTAAGTAGAGGCACAATATAAGATTATAAAAATTTCTACAATCTGTTTATATTCACTTTAACTGAGCATGTAATTATCTAATTCCAATAACCTACATGGTTAGATACGCAATACGAATAATAAATTTCTAAGTCTACAACCTTTTTCAATTGTTAAATAACACAACAATTATCGAATCAATATTATTTAAAGTTTCACCACAAAATTACGATGTGTCCATATGCACCATTTATGTTGCTGAAAACAGGAATACTACTATTATATTATTGTAATATTTACCATGTTATTTTATTGTCTTATAAAAATAAACAATTTGTATTCCTTTGTCAGTTTTATAACAAAGCATTTATTACTATTTTCCTGAAATCAATATTTTATGACCATAAGAAAATGAATATTATTTTTTTGAACCATTTGGTTGTTAGATTCGAAAAATGAAAACAACAACCTTCTATTTTTAGTTTCAAGTAGATAAGTAATTCTATTCTTTTACGACAATTTCTGAATGTCTATTTTGGTCGTTTATTTTTTATGTACTCTAATTGTCAATTCCATCGTAGTATCAAATTGAAGATTATTATGCTCCAGTTACTTTCTCATTGACCATAAACCATTACCAACTATAAAAATATTCTATGGAAATTAAAAAAATATTGACAGCATCTGATTTTTTTCTTATGGAGATATCTTAAAGATAAAGTTTATGCAGATCACCGAACAACAATTATAAAACTAAAACATAACGTTACTGCACAAATCTGTATGATTTCACCAGACTTTGAGAAAATGTTATACAAAATGCTAAAGTTAAAAGGCTGCCAGAGTCGGTTATTTAAATAAAATGATATTTTATTTTTAAGGTTTTGTAATGTCTGTATTTACATAGCAGGATAAATAAAATTACTTGGCTTTCTAATTCTTTATATGGAGCAAGAACGAATGAAAGTAGTAAAGCTTTTATTGGGGTATTGGCACAGTTATAATTTGAATATTATTTATCATTAATGGATTTTAAATGATATTTTTTAAATTTTTTAAAAATATATTGAAAAATAAAAATTTTATTGATTTTAGATAAATTTTACTTTTTTTGAAGGTCTTAAATTTTTCAAATTAAACAATATCCTAATATCAGATGGGCAAGTAAAACTAAAATTTGAAATGGAATAACAGAATCAATGTACAACAAATATCATTTCGTTCATATAAAAATAAAAATGAACATCGAATTATCGAATTACCTGTTAGGCAGTTTTGTGATTTTTTATTTTCTGTTACAAATTTGTTAAACTAATATTTATTGGAGTCTCCATATTATATCATTTGGAGTCTCCACAACTATGACTCCGGCTTTTTTAAAATAAGAAAACAAAGACATTTATTACAAATTTTATTTAAAAACATTTATTGAAAATATGTTCCATTGGAAGCTACAACCATTGCCCACCTTTTAGGTAACGAATAAATTCCTTGAAAGAAAAACTCTGGCTCTTTTGATGAAATCCAGCTGTCAATCCAATTTTGGAGGTCTTCAAGCGAACTGAACTGCTCTCCGGAAAGTGCTGATTGCAAAGAGCGGAACAAATGGTATTCCGAAGGAGCGATGTCTGGTGAATAGGACGAGTGAGGTAAGACTTTCCACTTTGTACCTGTGGAGACTCCAATCAGATCAAACAATCTAAACAATCCAAGACGGTCAAGAGCAGCCAATCCAAGACGCTCAAGAACAGCAAAAACAGAAAACACCAAAAGCGACAGCCAAAGACTGACAGTAACAGTGACATTATTGTGATCCTTAAACATTGAAATTGTTGTGATCCTTAAATATTGTCGTTGTTGTGATCCTTTTCGAACAATGAATTAAAATTTTAATTATTTGTTTTGTGATCTTTTTGAATGATAATGTGGTTTGATTTTTAATGATATTTTCGAACTTTAGTGTATATATGGTTATAAGTTTTAGTCCAACATTTTATAAAAATATATGTAATAAAAAATGTAAGTCGTCCTAATGGATAGTCGATATTAATGGATAATAAAATAATATATAAAATTAAGTAATAATAAAATTAAATATCATATTATATAACATATATAAATTATTATTTATTCGTATTGTTGTATTATTTACTGTATTAAGTGAAATATTTGGAAAATTATAAAATAGTATATAAAATTAAGAATGAAATATCATGTGGAATAATATATAAATTATTATTTATAATTTGTATTGTTGTATTATTTATTGTATGAAATATTTGGAAAATTTTGGGAATTCAAAGATATTTTTAGTGAAGTAACAAAAGGTTACCAAAAATAAACAATAAGTAAACTTTTTATAGTAAAAATTAAATGAACGGTAAAAATAATAAGAATAAGAATAAGTAGAAAAATTATAATAAGAAAAGGAAAGTTTCTTTAAAAGAAAAATAGGCTAGAAAATTTAATATAAAAAGATAAGAAAAATACCTGTCAGGCAGAAAAAAAATTATCTTTGCAGTTCATTATCGACAAGTCAATACCACCATCAACCAAAACCCACATCAGAATATAATTATTCACGACAATCCAGTATGAACATAAACATTCAGAAGCTACTAAAGGCCCACATCGAAATGAACAAAGTCTGAATATTCATCCGCGACCAGCTAAAAGCCCACACCAAAATCAGGATTCATCCGCCTATATATATAAAGAAGAACAACAAAAGGTGGCAAAAACCTCCTCACAAAAAATATTTTCTTAATAAACAATTTATGCTATTTTCACAGTAATTTTATTTTTATTAATATATATTTATAACTTGTTACACTTGTGTAACAAAGTTTTTATAACGACAATATTTTAATTTATTTTAAAAATTTACCGTATCATTTTATATACTATTAAATTTGTTTTATTATTTTAATAAATTTATTTATGGAACGTCACTAATTTTAATACTAGCTTGAAACCAAGAGTTCTCAAGACTAGTCTCCTGAAAGTAAATAAATCGATTAATAATAATAATAATAATAATGATAATAATAATAATAATTAGAAGTTATTTTATTGTTTAATTTTAATTAACACAAGTGTGTCTCTGTTAGACAAGGCACACATTGCTTAATTAAATAAATAAATACTCAGGCCAGGACCTGAGGATTATATAATTATTTTATTTCCCGTTCCTTTTACCTTTATCTTTTTATTTTGTAATTTCACACTCTAAGTAGGGCGGTGAGATAAATTTTTCTTCTTAAATCGAGGACCTCTGAGCATAAGAGCGAGAGGATTTTTCTTAATAATAGTAAAATTAATAAACTATTTTTCAATCAATCAGGGACGATATCACTCGTTTGTAAATTTATACTTTATTTTAATAAAAATA
>JBBMKC010243381.1:0-20978 GCA_037834085.1 Bipalium vagum
ATGATTGTTCTTATGATTATTATTATGAGTATTATTATTATTATTGTTATTATTATTATTATTATTATTTTTTTTTATTATTGTTATTATTATTATTATTATTATTATTATTATAATTATTATAATTATTAAGATTTTGACTAGCCTGACACAATTTAAATTCATATCTTCTTAAAAGTTAAATATAATTTTCTGAAAAATTTTTCTTTTCCAAAACACTGTTAGAAATACATAAATGATCCATTTATGACAGAAAATTCTAATTGATTGATTTTATCAACTTTTATTAATAACATTTTCATTTGACAATATAATACTTTAATATATTTAGAATTTCTTATTTTCTAATTAAATTATAATTTTATTATCAAAATATTAAATTATTTAAGTGAAATATCTTTGTATTTTAATACTGAAAATGGAAAATGTATTTTAAATATTTTTTAACTTTAGGTTTTGATTTTATTAATATTTTCGTTAATTAATAAATTGCATTTAAAATTTTTTTTTATTATTTACAACAAACGTAAAAAAGGGGTACGTATATCGAAAGAGATCCTTTTTAACGATAGTAACCAATATTTACATTCTTGATAAACAAAAAAGTTCATAAAAAAGTTGTTATCTTTTGAAACATTTTTTTTGCTAAAGTTTGTATTTGGTAAGTCTCTTTTTTAAAAAAATTATAAGATTTATTGATTTTATAGATTTTATATTATTAACAATGCATAGAAATTCGTACAGCATGAAAGATAAGCCTAAAGGTTTTGAAATTTTAAGGCAAAATAACAATAATGTTGGTAAAACAGCAAGAGATTTTAGTATAACAAATAGGATGCTTCGGGATTGGAAAAAACAGCAGAATAAGATATAGGAAGTTGGAAATAAACCAACAATCTTCCGAATGGGATTTGGGAGAACAGAATTATTTTCTGAGCTAGAAAAAGAGCTTAGGGCCTGGTAAACCACAGAGCGTAAGATTAACAAACGATTAGTTACTCACATTTGTCTCTGAAAGCATAATGGAAATTCAAGAAGCAGATGTAGTTAAATCCTTTCAACTTTCTGGCATATTTCAAAACGGTATAAATTTGCCCGAAGAGTTTTTAAATACCAGGCTAAAAGATATCTTATGTTCTTCAAATGTGGAAAACTTGAATTTATTTGATGATGATAATGGCTGTGTTGATTCTATTTAAAATTTAGAATGAAAAAGTTATTAATACAATGTCGTTCATATGTTTTGGGCCACCATGTAAAACTGGACATAATAGTAGATTATGGTTTAAATTAGAAGTTTTATGATTTGAACTACTTTAATTTAGATACATGCTGATGTTAGCTTTATATTTCATTAAAAATTAATAATAATAAATGTTTTATAATTATTAAAATACATTTGTTATAACAAGGTGTTTTTTTAAAAAAAATTTGATGTTTTTTAATTATATAAACTATTTTAAGGATTAAATTAAATTTTTAAGTAAAATCTATATCTACAACATTTTACTAATGGTTATGTAATGTATTTTTTTAATTTTAAAAATTCTTTTGTTAAATATGGCTAATATATCAATAGATATTAGGAAAGTAGTCATTAAAAAACTGAAGGAGGGTTTGTCTCAGAGGAAAGTTTTAAATGAACCAAATATTTCAAGGAAGGCTGTTCAACATATTTTGCGGAAGCTGCAACAACATGGAACATTAGAAAACTTATGTAGAAGTGGTTGTAAGCCGAAAAATACACAGATCAGAAAGATCACTTATTCGGATGTCAAAGCAAAATTCCCAAGCGCATTCTAAGAAAGTATGGGTTGTTCGGATGAATTGCAGCAAAGAAACTATATTTAAATGAGTAACATATCAAGAATCGCTTAAAGTTAAAGAATCGCAAATTGTTTCCTTTTTTATGGAATAAGGTGATTTTTAGCGATTAAAGCCTGATAGAACTGTTCTCCAGAAGAAGAGAATACGTTGGCAGACCGACAGGATAAAGGTATAATCCAAGTTATGTCCGGGTCAATCACTAGATCTGAATATAAATGAGCCATTTTAGGCTGATCTGAAAGCTAGAGTTGCTATATGTAGATCGGTAAATATTCAGGCACTGTGAAAAAATTCGGAGGAGCAGTAGACGATGATTTCAATATCTAAGATTAAAAATCTTTATGAAAGCATATCTAGAAGGATCTATGAAGTAATTAAAAATAAAAGTATGAATTAAAGGTGCTAATTTCGAGTATCGTAATTGTTCATGAGGTTGAATGTTTCTTAAAATGTGTTTGCTTATTTGAAAAGTAAATAAAAGGTGTTTTACTGATGTTTTAGTCTTGTATTTAAAATGACTTAAAAATGATATTTTTGAAAAATTTTGTTTTACCACATTTACAAAGACAATGCTTTGAAAATTTTTGATTGGAAACATGTACTTCAACATATTCTCTCATATAGTTAAATAAAGACACGAATCAAAGTAGGTATAGTATTATATATCCATCATTTTATGGAAAATAAAAAATGGTGGCTTAAAACATATGGACGGCATTGTATATTTAAATTAATCTTGTTTTCAATATTAATTTTCGGTTTTTCCAGTTATTGGAGACCGGGTCTTATTTTTGAATTTATTTTACGTTAGAAAACTCCTGTTTTCTTCGAAAATAAGACCCTGTCTTCGAACCATTTCCGGAAAATAAAAACAATATTTAAATATTTTTTTTATTTTAATAAAACAACTACTTTTTATATTTTTAATTGATTTTTGATCACTTATTTACAAATATATTATTTCCTAAAATAACAAAATTTTGTTTAAATCAGTAAATATTTATATTCTTGTAACAATCACTTAAAATTATCTTTATATTTCTTTTTCTGACATTTAATTCAGTTTTTGGAATAATCTATCATGAATAATCATTTTTTTAAAAAATAAAAATGTTCACTTGAAAAAAGTATGCGAAAAATCTATGGTATTCAAATAAACAAAACGGTTTGAATTATCTTTCGGTAAATCTTTTTCGTATTCTGTTGCCATGTTTTAATTTTATTTATAAATAATAATTGCAAACGATTTAGAAGTTTCACCGTCTCCCAAACTTATTTCTACTTACATTTACATTTATGGAAACTAATGACGAGAATTAGTTTACTTACAAAATGACTAAAACCCATTACCAAATGCAATTAACTGCCCCTTTCACTGTAGCGATAGTTATGATGGAATGTTATTTTTTCCCTATTTCTTTAAGAATCTTGCCATAACAAAACAAAGAAAAAGTTTCCTTCAAATATCTTTTCAGATCTTGATATTTATGATCTCGAATTTTTAGTCACATTCCACAAATATTATTTTTAGACAAACTGAGGATTTATTTGTTATTTATTTGGGTATATTTTATTAAAAAGTGAAGATCACATGTAAAAAACAACGTCGATCTTATTCTGGTTTTCTTTTATCAAGCTTAATATGATTTCTGAGTCAAACATGAAATTTATGGATCTTGATCAGGCGGTTAGGCATATATTTTATCTGTCAAAAATTATTTTTAGTAAAATAAAATTAAAAAATTACTAAAAATTTGAAATTAGACAAGTCTTAAGTGAAAATTATTGTAAAATACTCACAATGAAGTTAAAGGTATTTGGGCGAACCAAAAGTTTGTGCGTCTTTAGTTCAAAAATTGCAACATTAATACATATATATTAATAATATAATATTTAAGAAAAACAAAATGAAAATAAACGACGTTTGATTCGATAGTCTGAAGGAATATATATGCCTTACGTGTACAAGTTATGGTCCGCCTTAATATCATCCATTTATCGAAGGATGGAAAAAAAATAAAGTAAAAATAACAAATATATTGAATATTTTTTATAAAAATTTTAAAAGAAAAACTTAGAACCAATCGAAATCAAACGTTGAGTTATAAAATAATGAGCCTAATTTATTTTTGTAGTTACAGAGTTATGCAGAAATATATAGAAAAAAAATTTCATGACAAATACACGAGAGGAAATGTACACTAAATAAATTCTTGTCTCGTCAAGGCTTTTTCTATAAACCGCCTCATGTTGCGAAAATAAACACTTGCATGAGTACTTGGGTAATCCATTCTTTTGAAAACCATACCGATCTACAATGGTTCTCATATATACACTAAAACATCAAACCATTTTATTAATTCAAGTATGCGCATAATTTAATTATCGAATTGTTGTTGATATGATCAGGTGAGGAATAAAAATTAGGAGACCTTTAGTTATGAAATAAACATTATTTAATCAATTAACAAAAGGCTGTAGGAGATTAAGGAAGTATGCGTAATTATAATGGGAGAAATATCATTGAATTTAGATCACTTTGACAGTCATGGCGAATTAGGACACTAAAGGTAGTTGAATAATAATTAAGTAAATGGTATACCAATATTTGATGATTGGCAGTTGAAAACAGATATAAGAACTTAATATGTACAAACTAAATGTAGTGATTTAACTTGATGTGCGGAAAGAAAGGTTTCTTTAATAAATAAGAAAGGTAGCAGGATAAATATTAGAGGCAGTAAGCAAATTAGCATTGTAATACAAAACTATCTTTATAAAGAGCAAAAAGACAAATCTGTGTGTTTTTACGTTTTCTCACTGTATACATTTTCTAAAACCTTTTTTTGTTTATTTTTAATCAATTGTTTTTATAGATACATAATTATTGCTTATGTATCATAAATAAGTATTAAAAAGATGAAGAAATCGGAAATATTCTCATAAAATATATGATTTACTAAGAAAGATTCAAAACAGTTGATTTATGTATGAAATATATATATAAATTATTAATTTAGTAGACTGTCAGTACTAATTTCCGAATTCAGTATAGTCTTTGATTGATGTCAATAAAATTATAAAATAATATTATTTTATCTTTATTTCAATTACTAATATTCCACTGTGTGTATGGTAAAATTATTGATTTAATTCGAAATATATAATATTATTTATATAATAGAAGTCATATAATAATATATAATAAAAATAATATTAACTGAAATAAATATTAAAATATAAAAATAAATAAATGGATATTTTGTACAAAATATACAGTGTATATTTTTTCGAGTCATTAAATAAGGAAAATAAATATATTGGGGTAAATAAATAAATAATAAAGTGTATTATTACATAAAAATAATATATTAAAAAATAACTATTATTTAAAATAAGTTTTTATATATATTATTGATTTTCTTAGATAAAATTAGTTTTATTGATCATTTTTTAAATTTAATTATAAATATAGTTAAATTATTGAAAAACTGTGGGTTCGAGTCACTATTTAAATCTTAAATCAAATGGGTATAAAAGTAAATAAATTATAAGGTTGGAAATAAGTCTTTAATGAATTCATATTAAACAAAGAAATTCAAATTGTATTAAATAAAATAATTCTAATCAATAATATATTGTGCATTACTTTCAATGACTGTCTCACATCGTTGTAGTATTAATTCTATATCATCCTTAGAAAAACGAAATCGGTGATAACCAACTCAATCTCTCTCTTGTCTTTGAAGTGCTTTCCAGTCAGAAAATTCTGTAAAGATTTAAATGTGATAAACAGATGGCCCGATGTCCTGGATGAGGAAGAAGATCCCATTCGAAGTCTTTCAATTTTTCCATAGTGACTTTAGTAGTATAAGGTTTTATTATTATTATTATTATTATTATTATTTATTATTATTTATTATTATTATTGTTATTATTATTATTATTATTAATCTGACGAAAGAGCTGTTAAAGTTCAATTATTATAAAATCTTACATCCTGGTCATATCGAAAATATCTCAGTTATCCACAGATTAATCATAAAATTTTGATAATATAATGAACACATGAAATAATTTCGACATTAGCCGATTTCATTAACTCTAACATTATTTTTTATACGAACTCCGGTTCAAGCACATGGAAATGTGGTTAGAGAAAGAAATTAATGAAAACTTAATTATCAAATAAAAATACGTTTTGTCAGAAGAAACTCGATTTCGCAGGTATAAATATATAAAACTAATGACACACAGCTCTTATTCACCTGATTTATCATATTGTGATTTCCATTTGTCCAAAACCATAAACAAAATACACAATGGACGCTTTTTAACGACTGAAGCAGCTATTTCCGAATTCTGAGTATGAAAGACTTTAGAATGGAAAAATTACTTCGAGAATTGGTTCGATAGGACGCAAGTGTGTTGATTTTAAAGCCGATTATTTTGAAAAAATAAATCTATTCTTTGTTTGGTTTTTTCAAGTACACGATTCCGCAAACTTTTCCAACCTTTCTAGTTTTCATTTAATTTATTGAGAAAGCGTAGGTACTATCATCAGACACAATTCTGTAATCAAAGAATGTTACTTTATAAAATGACAAATTGAAATATATCATTTAAAATTGTTATAAATACCTCTGAAGAACAAAGTCAACAATATAACTTGAATCACAACAGAGGTTCATGGAATACAAAGTATAAAATAGTTAAAGAATTATATGTTATGATTACGTAAAAAATATTAAAAAATAAAATATAGAGGGAAAATATTTGAGAAGAAAATGAAAAAAACATGCCTCACTCAGTGAGTTGAATTTCATAGGCCAATAAATCTTTTTCTGTAATTTTATTCGAACTGAAAATAATTAAATTAATACAATTTTAGATCATGGTTTAATTAAAAAATGAGCAAAAGAGTTTTTAGTATCAAGCACTTCATTAGTGAATAAAAGTTTTGATTTATGAGACTTCAGAAAATGAGACTTATTTTTGTAAAAGGATTGTTTTGATTTTTTTTATAAAAATAGTAAAGAAAATTAAATTTCAAAAATTAAAGTAAAAAATCTTCTGGAATTATAATTTTTTAGGATTATTGAAAAAATCAATTTTCACAATTAATTTTTTTATAAAAATAAATCTATTATATTCACAGTAAGTTTTACAATAACATTCGGTACACTGGATTTAGAAAATTGTTGTAAACATTGATATTTTAGCTTGTACAAAATAAGGACACAGTCTCACATTTTATTATTTTATTCGGATTTCATTCGATATAGATGCAGCGTTCTGTTTTTGTTTTAAATGATTAACTTAATCTCACAGTAATATTAATTTTAGCTTTACTTTTGTTACTATAGAGTATGTTAATTAAAAATAACGAAAGTGGTTGCTATTAAGGTAGATGCGCTCCCACAAAACGCTCCGCTTATTAAAAATATCACTTTGTTAGTTTGGATTCTAAAAAAATTGTATAACATCAGAAATACTAAATCCATAAATATTAAATTAATCTTGACAAAAGACCTGCGGTGATATTGAAGTTCAACTTTTTATTTTTCTGATTTAATTTAAATTGAAAAAAGATAATGTGTTTCAAAAGTAGTGCCGCAAACTTTGAACAAAAATAATTTTAAAACCATAATAATATTTCAAATATTTGTATTTTATATGAAAAACGAAGAAAAGATGTGCAAAATAATATAAACTAAACATGATAAACACCTTTATTTTAAATCTGGTTCAGTTTTTTGTCCAATTGTTAAATAGTGATTTCTCACGATTTTGAGTCACTCTCTTGGATATCCTAGACTAATTGATTTTGAAAATTTAAAGATTATATTGTTTCTTAACACCTTGTTTAAATTCTCTTTTAGTGAAGCCCCAAAAACTTTTTATAGAACGCGCTTGAGGTAAGTTAGGAGGCTTTTTTGTTTCGATACATATTTGATGTTATCAGATTGTGTAGTATGAAATTTGTAGGTAATGTATGAATGTAGGATATCATTTTACAAATTTCATACTACACACCCTGATATATTCTCTAATTCCTCCAATCCATTTTTGTAAAATGTATGAAGGCCAAATCTCATTTATACCAAAAATTAACATGTTATATATTAGGTCTACAAATATGACTCCGCCGTTTTACCTTTATTTAAAGTCAAATAAATAAAAAACAACCAAAGCAAATTTACAAAAGATTTTTATTAAAATTAATTTCCTTCACTCATGACAACGTTTTCCCAAAGTTGTGGCAGTTTATGTATGCCATCATAGAAAAAATTATTTGATTTAGAAGCAATCCAATGATCTAACCATTTTTTACATCCTCATAAGTCATAAAGCTGTGCTCTGACAGACCATGTGCCATCGAACGGAATAAATAATAATCCGACGGAGCAATGTCTCGAGAGAGGATGGCGGGTGGGATAAGACATCCCATTTCAAATGTTTTATAGCCTCATCAACGGTTTTTGCGACATGAGGTCGAGTGTCGTCATGAAGCAATATTATCTTTCCATGTCTATCAGCCCATTCTGGTCGTTTGGCAGCGATTTCTTCGCTTAGTTGCATTAACTGCTGTTGAAAGCGATTGGCAATCACGGTTTCAGGATACCTAGACGTTGTAGTACAGGATACCTTTTTGATCCCATCATATGCATAACAATACTTTTTTCCCATGAATATTTGCGCTCTGGAGTTGACTTTGTCAGCTGACCTGGATCAACCCAAGATCTTTTTCGTCTGGGATTGGAGAAATATATCCATTTTTATCGCCAGTTATTATACGATGAAGGAAAGATTTTCTTTTGTTCATTTTGATCAAAATTTTGCATGTGGTTTTTCTCTGCTCTTGGTTTCTTTCTGGTAATGCATGAGGTACCAGCTTTACCATTTTTAGAATCTTTCCTAAGCCGTGTAAACGATTGGAGATTGTTTGTTGGGAAACATTCAATGAAGCAGCTAATTGTATCTGAGTTTGACAGTCATCTTCGTCCAACAAGTCTTGCAAATCAGGGTCTTCACTTTTTTTTGGTGGAATTCCGTGGGCATTGTCATTAAGGTTAAAATTGCCAGTTTTGAATTTTTGAAACCATTCCCGAATGTTCTTTCAGCTAAAGAATTGTTACCATAAGCATGTACTATTAATTTATATACTTCGGCAGCATTTTTTTAAAATTAAATAAAAATAATAAAGCTTCCCGCAAATGGTTATTTTCCGGCACAAATTTTGTCATCTAAAATAGTAAATAATTAATGATGTACAAACTATTTAAAAAATTATTATATTATTATAATTAGCGCTCAAAGTGAATATTATTTAAACAACAACAAATATACAAAAAAATAATTTCAATTTAATTTAATTATAAAAAATAAAAACGGCGGAGTCATATTTGTAGACCTAATATGAAAAAAAGCTTACTTAATATTCTTTTAATTTTTAAAGTATAGGCTACTACTTTTGAAACACACTACATTATTATACTTGTATTTTAGGTTGTCAACAAAGTATATTATTCAGTATATTTTATACATATATAATTATCGCAAATCGAATAGTTTTTAATTTTATTATAGTCACAGCGTGTTTTGTTTAAATGAACTACATAAATATGACATCAATTAAATTATACATTTTACATTTATTCGTGTCATTATGTTTCTATTTTTGGAATAGAAAATGTGTTCCTTGCTTATGTATTATTTCCATGGCGTGTAAAGTGCTTAGATGGAGTGAGATAATTGATTGCCACAAATTCTGTGAGCAATTTGACACATTAAGTAAGAATCTGATTAACAAGTGACTAGGTTTAGCCAAAAGATAATTTTTGATTTTTCTACACGTTAATGTCAGGCTTCATATGTGAAAATAGAAATAGATAGTAGTAAGTAATGATACACCGACTATAAGGATTATAGCTAAGATATTTGTCCAACAAATCTCCACATATTTAGATTTTACTTAGCGCTTCCAGCAGGGGAAAAGAATCCAAGATGAAGATGAGATCATAATACCGGCTAATATTTGGTTACCCTAAGGGATATTTTGTAAAATAGGACTTGTAGAAAAACGAGGATCCATTTTGACTAAAATGATACATAATTTTTCATTTTCTAAGTATTATATTTATCACGAAAATGGGAATTCTAATCTAATTTATTTATAAGGCTTATTTTATTTGCATCCATATAAGTAATAATTGATTTTATTATATATTAATTGATTACATATTAATTGATTTTATAATATTAAGAAAATTTAAGTCATAATCTGATATATTTTTAAGATTTATTTTATTTTGATCGTTAAAAAAGTAATTGATTTTCCAATGACTTGAATAACTCAGGAATTTCCTCGTTTGTATATCAGGAAATGAGGAAATTGAAGGTGGGGCTTATTATTGTTTAGATAATAATCAACATATAAAATAATGCTTATGTTACTATGCCATACGAATAAAAAAAGTTAACCTTAAGACATATTTTTATAGAGTAATTTATTTTTGGAATTACAGGAATTCAAAAAATGTTACGTAACAGCATTTATTATGTGATAACCAAATCTCAACAAATATTACTTCTATAATAACGGCTTATGGGGAAATCATTTTAAAAATTCAGGAAAAAATTATTGTTTTGCTAATATTTCCTCCAAATAATGTAGTTTTAATGAAGAGTTTCAATTTTCGATTTATTTCTATATCAATAGACGTCTTTTGTTTATAGCACAAGGTTCTTTTGATATTTTCTTTAATTTTATTAAACTTTTTATCATGTTTTAAGAAATTCCATGATAAAATAAATAACAATTGTCTTTAACTCATTGTATTGTATCATTTGATAATATCATGTTTCAAATTAGTACTTTAAGAGTATCTTAACATCTTTAAATATTATTTGTAGAAGTAAATCAATAAATATACGTAAATAAAATGTAATAAATAAATAAATAAACAAACAAACAAATAAATAAATAAAATGGATAAAAAAATAAAATAAAGAAATAAAATAAAATAATTAAAATAAATAAATTCTAAGTTGATGGTTGGGAAGATCGGCCAATGATTTGAGGTGCAAGATCACAAGGCTTGTTCCCTTTAAATTTATTTGTTTGGGGATTTCTTATTTACATAGTGTACTCAAGAAAGTCTAGAACTATCCAAAGAGTTGAAGAATTTAATTATTGATTATTCAACAAAAAAATGCCCTAACGTTTACTAATGGTATTTCTTATTCATAAATGTTTAAGTCAAGATAAAATGACACAAATGTTGAACATAATTAAATTCTATTAATAAAATGCTTGTAGAGTTTCGTTATTATCATTTATTGTTTAGTTGTTATTAAAAATTAAAATCCTAGTGTTAACCTGTATAATATTAATAAATTAAATTAAATGCAATAAAAAATAAAAAAATAAAAAATAAAAATAAACAAATATTTAAATGTTAAGATAAAAATAAATCAGGTACGTTTAAATTAATTTTCGTACATAAATGCATTATAAGAATAATGAATAATGTGGAAAAAGACGTAAAAATTCACACAAAAAGAAAAGATATTTACATAGTTTGAACTATCACTTTGAAAGTAATAAATCAAGTAGTAAATCCTTCCAAAATATCACTGAATTTTCTGATATATCAATTATTTAAAAAAGGAAAGTGTCCAACAATACGAATAATCAATTTTAATCAGAACAAAAGTTTAGCGAATTGTCAGTAGTAACGGATCAGTTTTACAACTCATTTATGGAACGGGGAGATATATTTTATTTTCTCTGTTCAGTCCTGGAGCAAATGAATAATTTATAGTTTATTTCTACCTCTAAAAGGTGTCATATACAAAGTAAATTAAGCCCGTGTCTCTCAATTAGAAATATAAAATAATAAAGATGAATAGTAAAAGTTACCTTTTCCTAGAGGTTAATATTATTAAAGAGAATGTCATTCATATCATCAATAAAAATTTTATTTTTCTCAAAAGTCCGAAAAAAGTATACCATCCCCCAGTTTAGAGAATATCGATTACCAAGAAAAGAATATAATAAGAAATATATGAAATAACCTAATAAAGATCGAATTTTTTTCAATATTTTTAGATAAAGTATCACTACGTTATACCAATATTATCAATCATAATCTATAATATAACGAAACATATTTCCATGCAACATTATTTAAAAATATTTATAAAATATGGAATATGTAACGGTTTCAGTTTTGTAGGAAAATACGAAATGATTAATTATTGATAGTTGATAAAAATAATTAAAAAAATAAATAATATATGAATATAATATAAAATAATATATTAAACGAAATGTTTTCCAACGACAAGTAATGCAATGATTAAGGTAATAATTTTTTTTATTTAATTAAATTTTTAATTTTAAAATCCAACATTAATGAAGAAATTATTAAATTTCTATTTTAGAATTAACTGGAAGCATTCTCTGAATTAAAAGTTTTAGTTTTTTTATTCCTTTTATCAGGTCATTATTTTTTATTCTTTCTGCTCTATTAAAGGTAGATAAAGTTTGAAATTTCGTATTCAGTGTAAATATTTTATTAGGCTTAACGCAGCACAAATTGTCAAAGTCTTGGACGAAATAAACAATAAGTAGTAAGATATAGATCCGGTGAGTCTGTTGGAGGAGGAAGAATCGTATATCGAAGCTTCTTCACTTTGCTGAGTTTATTTTGTTATTACATGCGCCTAGCTTTGTCATTCAACAAAATTGAGAATTTCCTGCTGACAATCGATGGGTGACTAATCTTCAATGTTTGGGTGCATAAAACTGGACGCAGCTAACTTCTGATGTCATTGATTCACCGAATTTTAGAAATTCCTAATGAACTAAACGGCTGTTCACTATATCAATATCCTTTTGGTTGCAACTTGGTGTTGCATAAGAATTCTGAATGAAACCCTTATCTATTCACTACATTGTCGTTTATTCTTGGGCCCATTTTAGTCATAGGTAATCAGTAAAAAAATAAAACAGATATAATATTATTATACTCGTTTTTGAAGATTACTTAATCAACACGGTATCCATTTGTTTTGTTGTCTTGCCAATCTGTTATAGGTACTAGGAAATTTTTGAGAAAACTCTAGATTGCTTTTGTTATCTTTTAATCTGTTGGTTTGACTCAATCAATCGGTTTTATTCATAATCTCAATTGATCCTCTTTGTTATATTAACTTCAAATTTACCATGAAAAAAACTGGCAAAATACCAATTCATGAACAACCTTCTCATTAAAGGTTCATTTAAAATTCTAGTTAATTCAGCTGCAGCACTTATAAGTTTAAATTTGTACAAATAATTTGTCCACATTTAATCTTTTGTATTATTATTATTATTATTATTATTATTATTATTATTATTGAAATTTATCGGAGCTTTGAAATATATGTATCTTAAAATTAAAAAGATATTATTTTAAACTGAAAATAAAATAATATATAAATAATAATATAAATTCATTTCTGCTAATAACTTTCATATATTTAGCTAGCTATTCATCCGGTTAAAATTCTGACACAAAAAGGTCTGCACAGAATCTCTGGAGCCATTTTGATGTTTAGCAAAAATCATTTAATGTTTCATATTTTCTTTTAACATTTTCATAAGCGTCATTGAATTTTTAGGTAAACATTTTAAAAATGATAAGCGGAGATTTCCAGAAAAAACTCGCACAAACGTGTATATTTTTTGTAATATCTAAATCATCTTTCTGATCACCTAAGGGATCATATTGATTTAACATACACCAGATCAACCTCCCACCTCCTTCGACTGAAAAAGACATTTTAAAAACCGGCATCGAAATGTCAACAGAAATATTCAAACGTCCTCTGAAATCGCTGATCTCCGTTTGATTAATACTACCAAGTAATGTTTTTTCCTTTTAAAATTATTTTTCTGATAAAAATTTTTCATATTTTCCAACGTACGGACAATTAACAATCGAAGAAAAATGTTGTTTTCGGTCTACCAACAAACTTTTCCATATTTAATTTTCGATCAAAAGGGGTACAGGGATAAATGATCGCATATTTCGATCATAACATAAGCGATTTTGATAATTTTATAAATTTCATGAAATGCCAAATTTTCTAAATTGAATAATAAAACGTATAACTCAATTAATACTTGTAATTTTAAACCTCACTTATCTGAGAGCTACGATGTGGATTATAAAATGATCATATTATTATTTAAGTTTTCAATTTGTAAGGTAAGATTGGAAAATTGCCAAATCTCAATCGCAACAATTTCAGTATATTCAAGCTGATATTATGCACCGGTGGTATCAAAATAGAGAAATACACTTTTTGTCTGTTAATTTTGTATGAAAATATATTTTATTTAAATCTACATATTTTAGAAACCACATAAAAGTAGGTTTTGTTTAAATGAATAAATGATGAAAAATATTTAAGACTTAGGTATGAAACTAGATTTGAAGAATGATTTCATTCAATGTTATTATGGAATCGGAAATTTCCCTAAAGTTGCAACCTAGGAAACCAGACGCGAAAAAAATTAATTAACGACCCAAGTATATTTTCTGCCTTATCTAAGCTTGTGAAGAATTTTGAGGAAACTGGAAGTGTTATCAATATGCCTAATGGGCGGCGTTCTTTGGCGAGTGAACCTAAACAGTCATTCAATGTTTAATTGGTGATATGAATAGTAGGACGTCCATTCGAAAATTATCATGGGAGACTAATATTTCACGTAACTAGATTTGACAAGTTTTAAAAGAAGAGAAGTTAAAATCTTTTAAAATGCAGCTGCTTCATGAAGTGAAATCAGAAGACAATGATTAACAAGTTAAATTTGGTCTGTGGTTTTGCAGCATCAGAATATTCTGACTAGGAATTTGTTAAGTGATGAAGTGTACTTTCACCTGGATCGTGAAATTTACCGACATCATTGTCGAATTTGAGCTGATAGCAAATCCACTTATTTAATTACAAAGCCACTTCATTCCGAGAAAACTAATATATGTGTGGCTTCAATTTGAAATTCATTATGAAATCATTTTTTCTCTATGAAACTGTAAATAAAATTAATTTATATCTTGCAATTGGAGTTAGACCTGAACTTGCAAAAACTTACTTCATGAATGCCACTTATGTGCAAAACGTTTTGGAAGATACATTTAGTATACTCAAGGTCATGTCCCTGGATCTCACATCAGTTAATTATTGGTTTTAAGGTATTCCATTGCCAAAAACCGAAAAATCTACTTGAAACGGAAAAACGAATAAACTATAGTTGGAATAAACTAGGTTGGAAAGAAAGTTTTGGCCGTTTTTTATTTAAATATTAAATCACATTAAAAACACTTTATAAAATGATTTTATTTAAAAATAAATTACATTCATAACTGTACAATCATTCAGAGTAATAATCACCATTCGATTCAACAATATAACGTCATCTCTTAGGCAAAGAGTGAATATTTACAACCGATTGACTACCAAAGATCTGCAAACTGAAATATTGCCCTTGTCATGAAGAATTGAGTTAATTTTATCTGTTAAAGTAAATCAATTCCAGAACATTATATATATGAAAACTACTACTGTATTCCATTTCCTGTGTATATTATTGTCATTTTATTCCTCATTTACTATTTTCCTTGGATTTGGTATAACCGATAATTTGTTTTTTTTATAAATGGTTTATAAATAGACCATTTAAAAAGTTTTCATTTTAAGTAATATTTGATTAGTTTTTTAAAAATCAATTATTGTTTCACACTATAATATAAAAATACTAAATGCAGGGTGGCGCAAAAGTAACTTATTGATTTTAAACAATGATATAACACAAATGTTCAAGATAATTATGAACAATACATGAACAATAAGTCATAGAGATTTGTTAAGCTATTTTTTGATAATTATTTCTTTTAAATGACCACCATTTTGTGCCTCAAAAAGTTGTGCTCTTTTTACAGAGTTCTATATGGCATCAGCTAAAACTTTCTAATTTATGGCATTAATTTCATAATGAATATTGCTTTTCAATTTTTGGATGAACCTTGGATTATTAAAATTAACTTTCTTCTTTAGATATCCCAAAAGAAATTAATCTGGTGAACAAGAAGGCCAGTTGAATGTCGAGTTTTTTGAAATTATCCGTTTACCAAAAATCTCACGTGCTTTGAGTGCTAAATAAGACAGTTATAGGAATATAATATATTAGAAAAATAAAATAATAATAGTAACATAATTCATAACATTTTAATGAGATTTCGACGACAACCACGGAAATAAAAATATTAAAATAAATTGAAATAACCATTTATCGAAGAAAATTCATCTAACTCAATATAATTTTTACATAAAAATGTGACTTGAGATGTGAAGTGAATTTATTAGGAGAATCCCAAACTCCATTAACTGATCCTGATCAAGATTCAAAACAGACTGCAAGGCAAATAGAAAGACAACAATGGTCTGTTTTTGGTTGGATCAGAAGGGTGTGGTACAGTCTTCTAAAATTGGGTGAGACTATAAATTCTGATCGCTATCAAAAACAAATAATTGAGCTTCACTAATGTTTGATTACCAAACGTCCAGAATGGGTCAACATGGATTTTTGCTCCATAACAACGCATCGTCATATACTTTAAAAGCAGTCAAAGCAATATTTAAAAAATCAACCTGGGAAGTACTCACTAACCCACAACATTCACCAGATTTTGCGCCTTCAGATTTCAATCTGTTCCGGTCGATGAGCCATGTACTTGTTAAGGAGCGCTTCAAGACTTAAGAAGATGTCCAAGAATGAATCTCTGATTGCTTCCCCTTTGAAACAAGTAAAGTTTTTAGGACAGGATACACAAGCTATATAAAAGATGAAAGAAATGTGTACTTAATAATGGAAATTTTTCTGAATAAAATATTTAAATGTATCTTTTTAATTTTTGTATTTTGTTTGTCTCAAAAAATCAAAATTATTCACCAGTACACCTAATATAAGTGAAAATGTAAAAAATATAAACAAAGTACTGAATAATTTAGCCTGGTATCTGTAAACTTTACTTTGCTTTACCAGCAACAGCTTTGGAACCTGACCGACTATGGGCGACAATTCATACTAGAATGAAACCGATTTTGGTATTTCTTTAAAAAATGCTTGGTAAACGACATCGGAAATAATAAAGATTTTATTTCCATTCAGATGGATCATATACCGATAATAAAATGCCAAAAATTGTAATCCAGATAATTTTATCTGACATAAAACTTTCAACTTTAGAAATAGGGATAAATAAGTTTTAATTTTTATACAGAAGACAATTTCATTGTTCATTTACTTTTAGGCTCACTTAGTTACAATTGTAACCTAATATCTATTCTTAATTTATTCGTTCCCCTTATAACGGATAACGATGGCAGCCCATATAAACTCTTAAATTTTGTAACATTGAGGTCGACTAAACGAGACTCTTTTAAGTCTTATTATTCTACTCTAAACAGAAGGGAGTATTTCCCAATCCTGAGGTATTCACACTGAAGTGGTCTTGGGCGTTATTTGTATTATTTCAAAATATTCTCAATTTTCCAACAAGATTTGTCATTCAATCTTTTCTTATCTTGAAAACGGATTTCGTTCTTCATAAGCTATTGAGGGCTCCACAAAAAACCACCACATTTAAAATCAGGAAAAAACGATTTTAAATTGACTGCTTAAATTTTTTAAAGTTATTGTTTAATTGTTATTCAACGGTACATCTTACAAATGTTCAACTTAAAGTTATTATCATATTAAAGAATGAGCATCCAACTTGGGGAATGAGCAAATGCCGTAAATTTTACGAGAAATCCTTAGTGCAACAACCAAGATTTAAGTTTAAGTTCGTTTTTTACATTCTTTGAGAGGAATGAAGTGAATTTGATACAAGCATGCACATTGATTATGGTATCGGACAAACTATGTTAGACCTTGTGTATCATCAAAGGCGTCAAAAGATTAATCACTAAAACATTACAATCAAAGAGAGAGCGTGAAAACTGCTTAATTTATCAAAAGGTACATTATTTCTCAAAACATTGAAAATTAAAGTTTTTTGACCAAATTCAATACAAGAAAAAGAAAGAACAGTTAGTCTACCAAAGATGAAATGTGTCAACAAATGTGTAAATACACCAATGAGATAATGGATGGAAGAATGGACATAGTAGAACAATGGGCATCTGAAACTCCTGACTTAAGTGTAATGCATTTTTCCATTTGTGGTATTTTTCTACGATAATTTCAGTTACAATGATATAAACTCATTACAACAGTATTGACAAAAGCTTGGAATAGTATCTCAACTGAAACTAGTGAAAAATCAAGTGGGTTAGATTTTTAGTTAAAACGTCCATGTTCATGTTCGTTGGCTCATGGCAATCACTTTACACATCACATACACATTGTAGATATTGTAAATAAAATCAGCTAGTTTTAACTTTCAGACTACTTACTTTTGTGGTTTTCGTATACCCCTTCAGTTCATATAAGGTTTACGAATAAGTTCTGTTTTTACTCTTATATTGTACATATATCAGCATTGTATTACTCAAATTTTGGTTGGGGAATGTACGACTTTCCCCATTTCCTTATTTATTATTTGTTTGAATGAAATTCGTATCTGACAGGCTCCTCAGCTCATGAAAACTGAACAGACAAATCCTAATGTTTGAATAAAAATATTTTAATTTATGATTTGAATATTTATTTTATATCATTTGAATTGATAGGCAAAACTACGAACAAGAACTAAATCCATGGCTACTAGCTAGAATCGATTGCTTCCACTAATAATAACTTGGCTCATTGTAGTGTATCGGTTGACTTTTCAGACCTTCGCAACAGAAGTTATCACTTACCGAAAGATATCTGATATGTTTAGTCAAAGAAGCGTAAAGGAATTACTAAATAGAAAGCTGTGCTAAACTAAATATGATATCTCTATAGTTTTGTAGGAATTTTTGATAACAAAAGAAATTAAATTAAAAGAATTGATGGATACAATGTGATAAGGGTGAGATTATGTCGGTGAACAGATGAGATAAGGTGTCGAAAAGTTACTTATTAACATTCTTAAGATGATCCTACTTGTTGGGAAATCTATTTGTTTTAGGAATCAAAGGAAAATCAGAAAAAAATTGAGAAAGTATCCCTTAAAGCAAAAATTGAAACATTTTGGAAGAAAAAAAGTTTTGTTGAAGTATAAAAATGTCATTGAAAAGACACTATGGAAATGCAACAGTTAAGAAGAATTAAAAATAAAAATAAATTGCTAAAAGTTTACCTGTAACAAAAAACGAAATTTGGTAAACCATAAACGACCTTCTAGTTATGGGTTTATTCTGGAAACTTTCTGTAGATGGACTCCACCGAAAAATATGATTACAGTATGATGATTTCAAGGGGGTGTATGTTTTATGCATTAAACTATACATAAAAATCCAACAGTAAAGTATTCGTAATTACCAAACAGAAAGACTAATTTTGATTAATGACAATACCAGACTATATGTCAAACATCAGACATTGGGAAATGAATGTTACCTCTTTCATTTGACTTTCCAAATCTGTGCTGTTGATTATCGGTCTTTCTAAAATTTGTATCATTCCTTGCCGAGAGAACACTTTAGGAATGCTATCTATGCAGACCGGGTCTCCTGCTTTTATGATGGTATTTCCAGGTTTGTTTGACGTTAAAAAATTCTTACATTTTGACGTATTTATTTTGGTTAGATAATTTTGTTAGCTTGAAATTATCAATGAGAAGTGTTCATTATTAAATAATATTTTATAATAATTAAATATATTTCTATTAAATAGCGAACTACTCAAAAAGTTCAGTAATAAAAAGACTTGGGAATTCCAACCTTTAAATGTTTAGTTTAATTGATTGGTTTAATATTATCCGGACTATTGATGAAAATCGTTTTTGTATTGTTAATATTTATATATTGACCAAACCCACTTCAAAATTCATAATGGTTTTGTTCGCTAATGCCCAAAACCCTTTATTAAAAAACACGTAAGTCTAAAAATTCTATTTGATCAAATCACAGAGATTTTAAAACAACAATTAGTCAATAGTTACACCTGGTATTCCACAATCGTTTGACACTGAGTATAAAAGAAAACAGTACACCCTCCATTCCAAAAATAACCGAACTTTAAAAAAAGGCAACCGATATTTATTTTGAAAAATATAATTTTTATTAATCAATGTAATCACCTTCTGCATCGATACACAAATTTGCACGCACTAACAAGTTGTCAAAAGACTTCTCTATGTCCTTTTTGGTAATGGTCTTTAGGACATCGGTCATCGTACTTTTGATGGCCTCAACCGATTCGTGAAGCTTTCCTTTAATCGTCGAATGAAGCTTGGGGAACAGATAGTAGTCGCACGGAGCGAGATCAGGTGAATAGGGTGAATGTTGCAAACCAATAATCTGATTTTTGACCAAAAATTCAGTCAAAACTCTTGAACGATGTGATGGTGCATTATCGTGCAAAAGAGTCCAACTACCGTTTTCTCGATATTCTAGCCGAACGACGAATTTATTGCCAGCAATCGCTTCATGAAATCTAAGTAAAAGTCTTCTGTGATTGTTTGGCCTGGTGGAACAAACACTTTGTGGGTAATTCCTTTGGAATCGTAAAAGCAAATCAGCACAACCTTCACTTTTGATTTTTCCAAATGAGATTTTTTCGGTTTTCCCTCACCCGGCGATCTCCATTCAGCATTCTGCCGCTTTGTTTCGGGTTCACACCTAAAACACCACGTCTCGTCACCGGTAACAATTGTTTTCAAGAAGTTTGGGTCCTTCCGAGCACTTTTAATGATGTCTTTGCTATGATCAATTCGAGCCATTTTTTGGTGTTCGGTGAGTTTGTGTGAAACAAACCACGAATTAACCTTACGAAAACAAAATACCTCGGTCAAAATGCGGTATACAGTTGTTTGAGGAATGCCTAATTCCATTTCAATCAGTTTCTCCGATGATTTTTTTTTTGATAAATTCACGCATTTTTTCAATGTTCTCTTCCGATAATCCAGTTTTTGGACGGCCTGGTCTTTCGTCGTCATTCATGGTCT
>JBBMKC010243382.1:0-10760 GCA_037834085.1 Bipalium vagum
GTTAATTTATTTTGAGGGTTTTCTTATCTTTTTAAGTATTTTAAAAATAAAATTCCTGGGAAATTCTCAATGATTTTTAAGTATTAATTAATTTTTAATTATTATTAAGAATAATAATATTATTAGTATTAGTATTAGTATTTATGCATTATTTATCATTTTTATTATTTATTTTTCCCCGGGGGGGTGTCTTGGTAAACCCAACATAATTTATATATAAGTTAATTTAAAATATAAATAGATATTTATTCATATTTATTTGTTTTATTCAGGTACTATTTTTATATTTTTTTAAAAAACAAAATGACTATTTTGTTTAATCGTTTATGAAAAAAAATAAATAAAAATAATCTGAATGTTTTATCTGATATTTTATACTTTGAATTAATACACTTTTTATAAAAATATGTACTTTTTTATACTTTTATTTTTTATATTTTTTTACAATATTTATGTAAAAATTATGTCTTCTAATTTACCCTCTGTAATTTCTGTCATTATTTTTTAAAAATTGATAAAACTTTCAAAATATTATTATTGTTTTTAGTAATATAATAATAATAATAATAATAATAATATAATATGATAGAGCAATTAATTACCTTTAATTTGATGTATAGAACGTCAGAATCAGATCACTAGATCAAAAGATATTAATGTATATTCATCTTCAATTGAGACAGGGAAAAGATGTAGTATGTTTATAAATAATTTATTGAGCATACAAACTCAGATAAAATTCATAAGGTTGTTATATTTAAATTTGAATATTTAGTCAGAGAATATAACGACATACATACTTGGTCAGGAAAATATGATAAAATTTCAATTTTTACAGCTTCATAAATAATGGTGATATTGAGATAAAATTTATATGATGAGATAGATAACTATCATGTTCTCGATAACTTTGAAAGAAAAAGTTAGAAAAGTTAAAAGGATGTAAAGATATAACTGATTGAAATTTATATTTGTATGTTTTGATATTATTTATATTTTATTATATACATATATTTTATATAATATATTTTATTATATTATATTTATTTTATTATATTATGTTATATTTTTTAATTTAATTTAATTAGATCACAAGGATACCCCAGATATTTTCTATGGGATTCAGGTCAGGAGAATTACCTGGTCAAGATAAGACTTCAATATTTTTATTTTTTAGAAAAGCCTGGGTACTTTTGGCCTTATGAGGAGGAGCCAAATTTTTTTGAAAAACGAATGCTGTAATAAAATAATACTTTCAACCGCTGAACAATATGAAGAATTACTTGAGCTATCTGCCATTACTTTTTTAATGAAAACCTTTTACTTAGCTTATTAAAATAAAATGATATTAATTTCTTTTAATTATTTGCAAATCACGTCGACCGCTCACCAATAAATATGTTCACTATTTAGTGTGTCAAACTTTAACTCTGACTCCTGCCCTTAAGTGGTGCTAAAATAACAATCAGTAAAGCAATAACAAAACTCACACAAAATCTCAATGATAACAATAGCACTAAAATCACCAAACTCAATAGAAATGGATCACAATAATATCTGAAATGTCTGAAATTGTCTTGGATAATCAATCAAACACAAAAGTTCAATAAAACCGAATCAATTAATTAAAACAAAATAAATATTTGAAGTTAATAAAAATAAATAATCAAACTTGAATAATATTCAAATAATGTAAAAACAAAAATAATTACGATAATAAAAAAAGAAATAAAACTATCTGACAGGTTATCTTCGTCCAAGCTTTTTAGACTATAAACTGAGACTTTACAGTTGCTCAGAGATAGCCATCTGGTGGTAAACTTAAACACAATCAAAGTGCTAGACACATTAAAAATATGCTTGTAAAGTTTCTGAATAATTTTCTAGTATGCTTCGCAATAATCAGCTTCTTGGCGCTTCTCGATCGTTTCTCAAAAATAATGAGCTTCGGCTCTTCTGAAACTAATAATCAACTCAGTTTTTCTGACAATAAGAATATTCAACTCTTCGTCTTCAAAACCAATAATAATACTCTCTTGAATACTTTTTGTTGGGCAAAATTATGGAGAAGTCCTTCTCCTTTTATACTATTCTGGTCAAAAATTAATCAGTCGTAGATCAGTTTTATTATTGGGAAATGTCAATTCCCTTTTACGATCATTAATCCTAAATCGGTTCCTCCTTGCGGACCCTGGTTCGCCATTGTCAAGATTAGATCCATAAAAAAATAATTTTTTCTTTTTAATTATCTTTTGTACTTCTTAATTAGTTAAAATTATTATTTTTAGTATTATTATTGTTGTTATTATTATTTTGATCACAATTTTACAATTCTTATCAGAGGGTGTTTTGAGTAAACCCAACAGTTTTAATTTCAAAGATAAACATGGGTAAGACTACAGTACATTTCGTTTAATCCGGATTTTTGTGAAAACCGGTAAAAAATTTCGGTCCCAAGATAATTACGTATTAATTGTGACTAATCAAAATTTTCGTAATCCGGTTTCGTGAAATCCATAGTACAGTGAAATTTTTAAGTCCCCCGAAAGGATTTCATACTTTTAATCCGGATTTTAATTTAGATTTAATTTAATTTTGTTAATTTAAAAGGTTAATATTAATTCTAAATATTTTAGCATTAAATATCAGGATGTCTTTAAAAAGAATACGAACAGAAATAAGTCTAGAAAAAAAGTACGAAATTATTTTTTATGCAGGAAATCATCAAAATCTCAAGAAGATTGAAATTGCTTTTATTTCAGTGTGAAACTGCAAACCTTGTGTGACATTATAAAAAACACAGAGAAAATAAAGTATTACTACCAAAAAGAATGCGTTTCTGGGAAAGTCAGGAGAATGAAGCAATCAAAATTTCCATAAACTGGTATGGTTTTGTCACATTGGTTTTCTGCTATAAGAGCTAATCGACAAGATTTAAAAATAGGCAGAGAATTTCTCAGGCTACAGGCCACCAAATTTGTCAATTAATATGAGTTAGTTAAGTCACTGGAAAGCTTATCATGATGTTACATTTTAAAAAATGGTAGGAGAAAGCGTTTTTGTATCCGATGAGCTCAATTGTCACTGGAAAGATGTCGTTAGTAAGGAAATTATGCAAAAATATTCACCGAATGACATTCTGAATTGTGATGAATGTGGTTTATTTTGGCAATTAACACCAGATAAAACACTTGCTTTTGCGAATGAGAAAGTTCATGGCGGGAAAAATCGAAACTGTGATTCACAATTTTGAATTGTGTTAGTATGACCGGTAAGAAATTTCCTATTTGGATTATTGGAAAAAATGCAAAACCACGATGCTTCAAAAATGTCTTACATATTCCAGTAATCTATCGTGCGAATCGTAAAGCATGGATGACGTGTTATCTTCACTAAATTTGTTCATTCAATTGATCAGCAAATGAGGAAAGAAAATCGAAAGGGACCTCTCATTCTCGATCGATGTCCAGCACATCAACAAATTCTTGGATTGACAAATGTGGAATTGTATTTTCTTCAACCGAATACAACATCCAAAACAAAGCCACTAGATAGTGGAATCATCAATTCAATGAAATGTCAGTACAGAAAGCGTCTTGTACAGAGAATGCTACTGTGTTATGAAAACAAAATGGAGATTCATTTAAATCTCCTTGTTGCCTTAAATATGATAAAAATAGCATGTGATTCGGTTTCCAAAGAAATTGTGGTAAACTGCTTTCGACATTGTTTTGCACCTGAATCATAAAACGAACTTGCTAAAATCAAAGCAAACCAAGACCAGCAAGAATTTGGAAATATTTTTCATCGATTAAGATACAAGTGCCCCAGGAAGTTTCATTTGCAAATTTTGTCGAAGTGGATGAAACCTTGCATACTACCGCTGGATTATTGGAAGAAGACATTTTGTAAATGTTTAAGAAATCGAACTCAATCGAAGAAAATAAAGTTGAAGATTCAAGTTCTCTTGTAGTTGTGCCATCTCAAACAGAAGCCATCCAGGCTTTGAATACGATTCACCTGTTTTTACAAACTCACGATAGGTTGGAAAAGCATCTCTCTGCTATTGAACGTCTCAAAGATGATCTCAGATCAAAAATAACTAATGAATTGAAACAATTGCAAATAACCAATTTCTTCAAAAAAATTTATAAAGGCGATCTTTTATTTGAATAAATTATAAATAAAGCTCTCTTTTTCTAATATACTTTATTGGGTTTTAGTATATTTAGGATAATCCGGATTTTCGTGTAATCCGGTAAAATATTTCGGTCCCAAAGACACCGAATTAAGCGAATTGTACTGTATTTACCTAGAAAAATTTATAATTTGGATCTATTATTTGAAATATTTATTTTAATGGTCTAGATCAAAACTAAATTCTTTATCTAATGGTTTAATTTTCATTTTGATCCGATCATTATGTCTGATCCAATAATAGATTTTATTGATTTTCAGTAATATCTCAGAAAGTAAATAAATGACATATTTTTTTGTTATGATAATAATCAGCGGATTATTTACCGTTCTCGTACCCCCAAAGTGAGGTTTGTTTTAATTCGTCATTTTAATCATTTATCACTAGATTTTTTTAATTAATAAATTTTTATATTTTTATAATTTTTAAATGTAGTTACAATTTTATAATGAAAACTTTTCTAGATATATGCTCATTAAATATTCGAGATAATATTATGGTACAGATTTCAATAAATCATTCACACAGGAATGAAGAAAATTTACCATCGTGGCAATCCTAGCTGTTTATATGATACATAAACCGGTCGAATTTCGTAAATCTTTTTTTAAAATGAATCATTGGTTACGATTCTAAATGTAATCGAGTTTTGAACTTGGAAAATTCAAAAACATCTAAAAATGATTCAAAAACAAAAATCTCTTTTATCCTGAACAAATTTATCCATGCCGACAGTCTTTGAGCAGATATAGTGTTTCTCTTTTCAGAGATGCCAAAAACCGGAAATGATCAACTACTTCAGTTACCAATACTGCTTCATTCCATCTGATTCGATTTATCAGATTAATTTAATAAACTTAAAGTTAGAAGTTTTAAATTTTTGTTATAAGAAATAAAAGAATTTTTATAAGTCTCATTTTAATTTGTTCCTGTATTATATTTTCAATAAAATAATAATTTTGTCATTAATTTATGACTTATTAGTAGATTTTAAAATTTTTAAAAAATATTTATATAGTTACATAACAAACAAAAATGACCTAGAGAGAACGGAATTTTTACCTAATCAGCATATAATTCTTTTCATGACTCTTTTATTGAACCTTTTTTAACTTAATAATTTTAGTCATATAAAAGATATTAATTTGGAATTTTGTGGGTGTAGATTTTTAGATGATCTATTGGTTTGAAGTAAAATTATTGTTATTTTAGATTTGAACACAAGAATATCCAAATTTCAATGTAAGCTTAATAAAAAATAAACAATATACTTATTACCATTTTGCTGTACAAATATTAAACAGATCTTTCACCTTTTTGTGCCAGCTAAATTATTGTCTTTAATTAAATTTTTTTGAGGGAAAAATTTCTTTTCAATAAAAAAAGAGAGTTTATATTTTAATATATCAATAATACACTTCGATCCATTTTTTGGAAAACGATTAAAATATTCCATTTTAATTAATTTTGAATAGGATAATTTAGATAAATCACAAAGAATTATTACATTATCAAAAATAATATTAAAATATTAAGTTTTACTATATATTTGACAACTGATAATAAGATGGGATCATTAGACAATCTGTTGAAGTAATTCTACTGAGCGTTTATTAAAATTTCATACCTATATTAAAACCTAATTAATGTTGCTATCCCATATTCAGTATGTAAATTTAACAAATTAAAAAAAAATATAACGTTTACATGTTTTTATTTAAATAATATTTCATTTTTACAAATTCATATTCTTAGCTAGTTAACTGTTATTGAAAAATAACAATTTTCTTTAAATAATTAATTGAAAGTAATCAGGTAACTGGATAATGTAAATCAATATTTATTTATGACATTTTCTTTTTTTCCTCTTCAACTCTCTGGTTACCTGAATGAAAGGGAAAGTTAGATATTTGAAAAATAATATTTGAAACAAAATATATTTAAACGACCTCAGATGGTGATGCATGAGAGATATATCATTACGATTAAAAGGGTGAAGGTTATCATCATGTACCAAATCCGAAGTGGTTTTTAAAATAGTAAATAATTTACCTGTAATTAATTTATTTCCTCACCATATTCGACAGAATAACTTTGCGAAAAATATCTAAAAACGATATATATTATACGGTTTGTTTCCTGGTCATAGTCATCTGAAACTACAGGAAATTATGGAATGTATAATACAAATCTCAAGGAAATTGTTCTCCGACAATTGACAATCGCAGATTAAGAAAACTGCAACTATTGTCTCAACTTAGACGAGCAACATTAACAATAATATGCCCATAAAAGTAATTGTCGATATACCAACAACATATACCAAATTTACAGAATAGTGACAATATTAAACATTTAACTTGTTTTTAAAACAATATATTTAAACAAAATATTTGTTAAACTTTTATATAACAATCAATTTTTTAAAATACAAAGATTTTCAAAGAATAAAATATCTAAATTAAAAATTTTCCAGCATTATTGAAATTTGTGAAAAAAAATTTTTTAGATAGCTTATAAGCTTAATTTAAATGTCATCAATAAAAATCCCATACTAAAAAATCTAAACCTCATAAAGGGTAATTCTTAAAATCAACTCATTTCACAATCGCAATTAATTGAAATTTGGACTCTCTTTTAAATTTACATTACAGGCTTAATCAGAAGATTTATTCAATTCAGTTGGTTAAACATTCATCGTTTATAATTTATATATAGTAGGTAAGTCAGAAAGTATCCTCATTTTTATCACAAATTTTATTTTAAAAATTTTTTAATTTAAATTTTTCATAAATCAATCATATAATCGCCATTATTTTTTATTATAGCCGGCCACTTGCCAACCAAGCATTTCATCCCTTTTTCAAGGAATGAGGAAAATTTACAGTCAATAAATGATTGGATCTTCTTTTTTATCTGATCTTCATTTTGAAATCTTTTTCCAGACAAGAAGTGTTGCAAAGATCTGAAGAGGTTAAAATTTGTTGGAGCAATGTCTGGGCTATATAGTGGGTGAGCCATAATTTACCATCGTAAGTCTTTAGTTTTTTTAGATGTGATCTTCGAGGCGTGTGGCCTGGTATTGCCCTGATAAAAAATGACACCTTTCGGTTGACTAAAGCTGTGCAAATTTTAATCAAGTTTTCATTTAATTTGTCCAATTGATCACAGCATTTGCTGCCACCAACTGTCTGATTTGATTCGAGCAATTCCAAATAGATTACTCCACGACAATCCCACCAAATGCAAAGCATAGCTTTTTTTTTAGGATCAAGACCTGGTTTTAGTGTTGGAATCGGGGTTTCACCTGGAAATAACCATTGGTTTTGTCTTTTGGGATTATGGTACTGAATCAACTTTTCGTCCCCCGTGACAATACGTTGAAGAATTTATTTATATTTTCTCGTTTATATGAGCTTAATTTTGATGGGAGTCTCCACATTTCTTTGGCGACTTTAGAACTTCTGTCCACAAAAGAAGATTGTGGCATGTTCTCCTTTTGTGGAGCGACCGATTACTGCTATATTACCCATGGACGTTCCTTTGGGTGATAAAACTGTCTCAGGAATTGAGAAGTTTTGTACCATCTGTTTTGATGGTTTTGCCGTTGAAACTGGGTAGTGGAGCATCGATATCAAGTAGGTGAATAATAGAAAGGGTACTGAATACATTAGATGGATTTGTCGATTGGGTCTCCTCTGGAAAAAGTAATTCTTTTGCCCGTCGAATTAAACTCAGAACAAGCAAGCGTTTCCTGGTTGTCTTTGGTTTTGTGGTTCCTATGGGACTTGGTATCTCATCGGGAAGAGGAATTGATCAAGGGGAATATTTACTAATTTTCTTAAAGGTGATGGTGGAGCTGGTAGGTCAAATTGTCCATTATCACCAACATCAATTATCAGAATACAGTCTTCGTATTTTGATGTATCAAAAGAGACGCTAGTGATACCAATTCGGAGTCCGTGTTTGGGATGGGAACGTTGGTAATATTGGGACATTTTGATTTTTATTGTTTAATTATTTTCCTGTTATTTAATGAACTATTCGAGTTTACTATGTCGTTGAATATCTTTTTTCCTCTTCCGCTAAATGGGAAATATGGTAGAGATGACGGTGGTGGATTCTCGATTTTGTCGTTTATCGCATTATCTTTTGTTATCCCCTGGTTAGTTTGTAACTCACGTAGGGTGAGGATTTCATTTTTAAACCAAATTTCTCTGACGTAATGCTTTTTTTTTAGATGCATTGTACGTCTTTCCAAACTAGATCTCTTTTGGTTGTGGAGGCTTGTTTCGGTACTTATAATTTGTTCGTGGTATTTTGAAGCTTTAGGGTGCCCTGTGGGGGTATCTTTCTTCATGCTTCGGAAAAAACGGACTGAGAGGGAATTCAGCCGAGAGTTAATATGTATTCCGCTTGGTTGGCTATTAAAATTTTTCTGGTAAGAGCCTCCTTGAGATATTCATAGACGAAGAGCTTATCAAGACCACCAATAAATGCTTGATCAGCGATGTCTGTTTGTTGAGGGTTCATTTTAAAAAGTTTTGGAGTCCTTCAATATGCCTTAAGATGTCTTGTCCTTTGTAATCCATGACATGAATCGCTAATAGAACATGTTTGGGTTGGTCTGTGCCAGGTTTATAGGTAGTAATATTAGCAAAACTGCATGTGACCAAATGTATCCTAAGCTTATTTCACTTTTTATTTATTTGTGAAGAAGCTAATCAGACCTGGGGAATATTTTAATTATTTTAAAATATTTAAAAAGAATGTATAATGGAATTTTAAAAATAAACTTATTTTTAAAATTTAATAAAAAAAGGAATTTCCAGGTCTGAGAAAATTTGCTTAAATATTATTTGTTTTATCTCTTAATAAAGTATGAATAAAGAATAAATTTTAAAGAAGTATGAGAATTAGTTCAAGCAATCCAACTTTTATCCCTCTTTTGCTCATTGGAACGAACACATGAAGGGCACCAGAAAAGGTATAAATACTGAACCAATTTTTAGCAAAAATTAAGTTCATCAGCAGCTTGCCCGCCCTTTATTTCTAATTATTCCTCAGACTGATCCAGAACGCTAAGTAGAGATATTAATTTTTTTCTGGAATTCATCGCATTAGTACTGCACTGTCAACATGAGTCACTTCACAATTTTATTCATCTTTCTTCATCGTAGACAGCGTCTCATAATGATTGGATCATTATTTATCGATTTGAGATAAGTAACAATTTTTTATTGATCGATCTAGTAAAACACAAAAATAGCAAGAAATGAAGGAACATGAAAATAAAAATTATTTTCACAAAATGTAATAATTTATTTATTGTTCCGAATGTTGATTGGTTATTCTTTGATTTGTTAAATATTATTATTCATTCCCTTTTATTTATACTTTGTCATTGAATGAATTCGTTCATTTCTAACGATGATCCGTTCATCGTGAATAATCTTATTTTTTTTAAAATGTGTTTTATCAGTCCCCAAGAAGAGAGTTGAGTGTGCCTTAAAGAGTTTGAGAAATGAGTCGAAAATATGTATTGTTCAAAACGGTACATGTTTAATACCAAAAGAAATATTAAAAGAGAATGAGGTACTCAAGACAAGTAAGGTTTATAAAATCTTTCCCGAAGAATTGGTTTTGAAAACTATCAAATCTGAAACCGATACTGGTGTTTATAAACTCTTGTTTTCTTTGTCAAACAGCAGGAAAACTGGTCAAAGTATGGTTGACAAATTAATAAACATAATATTCAACCAGCTGTGGACGGAAACGAAGCCGGAAATGATAAAACTTTATTTGAAAGATTCTAAAGATAAACAAAAAGTTCGGATGGATTTTAAAGTCAAAGAGAATGATACTATAACGTCGTGGTTCAATGTTCACAGTTCAGTGAGCTCTCAACCGTGGAATCGAGAATCATTGGTACGGGAAGGATTTACAAATTTCTGAATTGGTACAAGCGGACCCATATTTTACATCAATAAGAAAAAGTCCAAAGAATGTGATATCGGGTTAGTGGCTATAAATGATTCAAAGAATGATTGTGAAAAGAAAATGGGAAAAAGTTGGTTAAACGAAACGAAAGCTCTAACTTTTCCTTTAATTTTGTTCTATAACAACCTTTCAGAAACAAAAAGTAAGAGTTTATTAAATTATGTAAAAAAACGAGCTTCTAGTGAAGTATGACGACAGCACAGCTATTTACCAAGAGTAGAACCCTTACATATTGATGACCATTAGATGTATTGTTTTCTAGAATGGGAACATTTATCTTTAATGTTACCGTGTTGTATTTTGTTGTTTGTTTATCTGAAAATTAATAATTTATGGAACATTTACGAAAAATAAATAAATAAATTGCTTCATGGAAATTTAGCCTTACTTATGTTTATAATCTTTTATTACTTTTTCATTAATAACAAATAATATATTATAAATAAATAAATAAATATATATATGTCTATTTTGTTTGATTATTTTTCAACATTATTATTATTATTATTATTATTATTATTATTATTATTATTATTATTATTATTATTATTATTATTATTAT
>JBBMKC010243393.1:0-10760 GCA_037834085.1 Bipalium vagum
TTAATTTTTATTATTAATTTTTTCTGTATTTTCAATCATCACATTCATTGGCTTAATATTCACTTTTTTGAAACAATGTATCTAATAGACAATTATCTGTTAGCAATTTGAGGAATAACTATTTCCAAATAATGATTATTAGGAACAATATTATTGTCGACAAGGAATTTCAGCTGCCATTTTCATATTCCCTTTCACAAAGCCCATACAATGGGACTTAGTTTTCGATTTAAATGACATTAAATATTGTATTTCTGTGTTTATCCTGTATTTATCCTGTATTGATTGACGTGGAATACTAACGGTTTTGGTAGGCATGTGTTTTAAGGGGAAGATCCGATGTATAATGAATTGCCCATTGGGAAAAACAAATGCAGCTGTCATTGAAATATGAGATATTGATATGTAATTTTCGCTTTTAGAATCGATAATTTCACTTGCGGCTAGATTGGATAATCCGTTCAATTTTCCATTAGTAAATCATAAAATGAACGTTCAAATCTCTACCGCCATAATGAATGTCCAGAACACTTATCCAAATCTGAAAGAACAAGTAATAATATTGATTTATTATTACTTTAATAATATCTCTGTAATGAACTAAATATTGCCTTGGATCTGAATCTGAATCAAGGTCAAACACGTTTTTGTCCTTAACAGATACAAGAAATCTGTGATTCTGATCTATGCCAAATAGATTTAATCGATTATTTATGGAGTCAGAATTAACTAAATAAAACAGATCAATTGATAATATTGTTGATTAGCAGAATTTTTCCATTTGCTGCAATCAAAAAATTATTTATTCGTGGAGATTGAATATTTTGAATTTTATCAATATCTTTTTATCGTTTTATACTAAAAATATGAATGGTGGTTAATTGTAAAGTTGTTCAGCAATATATATATCTCTGCAACTTGATCAACAGTACACTTCATAAAAAGATGACAACGGGGTTTGATCAGTTTTTAATTAATTCTTGACAGGAATTCGATCAAATTGATTAGTACGATTGTAAAGCTGGTGAAAATTAATAAAATATTCAGAAAATTGTTACATGATCATGAACTGATTTTGTTATTGTGCAGCCAGTTCTCACGGTGTTAAAGTTTTAGTCTTAATTTTTAAAAAAATTCAACATATTCCACACGGAGATTTTCCAAAGAAGAACGCAATCACGAAACCATCGAACCGATAGCATAGCACAGTCTAACATTTGAACTCAGAAATATTTCTCTATATGAAAGCCGATTTCTCACAGGGTTTTTTCTATGGTTGATTTCCGGTAATATCTCAACATAAAAATACCTCATACTTTGATTGTCAATTTTTACTTATATGACTAAGTCTGGCTTATATTTTTTCACAATTTATATGGTTTACAACAAATTTTGTTCATGTAACCTTTCGCACCCGGTTATATTCTGATTATTATTGTTATTATATCTGCAATGTTTCTTGCAACACTTATTTGTTTCACTGGGTCTTCAGTGTAATTTTAAACTCCAATTTCTACCATTCAAGATCCCTCTCTATTTAAGTGTCATTTATGTTTTTAAATGCTTTTACTGACAATTTCTCCATGGTTGATTCGTGAGAGAAAACAGATTATGTCTTATGTTCTGTGAAATAAATAATAGTAAATTTAAACCCTTCGACCATTTTGTGAAATGGTTTAAATAGTTAAAAAATATATTGAATTTTATCATGCGAAAATTCAAACTCATTTGAGTTCCCCTTTTAATCATAAATATTAATTAAATGTGCCAATATATTTAAAATTCAAAATTGATTTATTAATTTAATTTGGAAAAAGATATTTTTGGGGGTAGAAATTTCTTTTTAAATCTTATAAGAACATTGAAATTTGACAGAAAAAAAGTATTTTTTTAAATCACGCGAACCTTTTACATGGATAATCTTTTGCCATTCTTCAGACATACATTTTTTGGCCAAAAATTAAAACAAATATTATTTACATTTTTGCATTATCACATTGAGAGAGATCTGCAGAGATCTGAATAAATGGTAATCTGAAGGTGCCAGATTCAAGTTGTATGGTGGATACATCATTAATATCCAGACAAATCCATCCAATCTTTGCTGGGACTTCAAAGACATGTGTGGTCTAGTATTGTCTAACTGGAATACAATTGTCTTCCCGTTAATCAAACTGGGTCAGGTTTTTCAATCACTTGATTTTACCTTTTGACAATTGATCATAAAGATCAGAATTAAGTCTTATTGTACGGCAGGAGGTCATAATAAACGATTCCATTTCCAATACCACCAGACCAAACATGGACCATTTTGTTTTAATTTCCTAACGAATTACGGACTTAATTTTTTCATTATACTGATCGAGGTTTGCATTTTCCACTTATTTTTTGTTGTATTGGTCTGTAAAATTAAAAAAAATAGTCAAGCGTGTTTTTATTTAATTTTTCTGAGTCTTTCACAATAGTATAGAGTATTGCCTTATTTCGTTCATGTTCCAATTAGAAATAATTAAGAGTATCGAAATTTCCCTCCCATTTATTAATGGATTAATTTCCTTCGGGAAAAGTTGCAAAAACGAAATAAATTTAATGCAATTTAAAAGTAACAAGTTATTTTTTGCCATCTATTGGCCAAATAAAATCTGAAAATGTCTTCTGTTCCGAGAAGACATTGGTTATCAAATTTCTCTTGGGATGGTAAGAAAATAAATTGTCCAACATTACAACGCTTGCAAACGGAGAGGGTTAATGTCTTCTACTAATTATATTGATAAAGTATTCAATGATTATATGGCATTTATTGTTTTTTGTGCATTAAACTGTATCTAGATATTCTAAGATTGATTTTCGAAAATCTTTTAATCTTTATTACACCATTGTCAAGTAAATAATGAAAATTGAATTTACCATCCAGTCTCTAAAGATATGAAATAATAATTTAATTTTAACCTTTTCCAATAATCAATATGATATGGAAGTTCCATTTTCCATTTGAAATGTCGTTTTATCCTATTAAGCAATTATACTTAACATATGCTATAATAATATATGTAATCATAAATATAAAATTTCTTCTAAATATGGATTAAATAAATAATTGCACAATTTATTGTTATTATGATACTTTTTCCGATATATTCCACATGATAATATTCCCGTTTAATTTAAAATAATTGATTTTTTATTCTCAGCTTATCTGAAATCATTTTTTAACTGAGGCCCGGGTGTCCATGTAAAATCATTGATTGTCCTTTTCGCTACTGAACAGAAATGTACATCATTAACGTGGATAGTAAATTTTGTTTCTTTTTATTCCATGGGTGATTTATAAAGGGAATGGAAATTGTAAAACAATACAGAGAAAAATAATAAATGAATTACAAGTGAAGAAAAAACAAGATGTAAAGGAAGGAAAGTTTTTTGGAAAAACCAATGAAATTGTATTGTAAACAAATATTATGAATTTATTATTATTTTAAATAATGGAGAAAAGCTTTCCATGTATTATAAATAAATTACCATTTTAAAAGATTATTGATAATCAATTAATGGAAATAATATTTCCAATAATTATTTAACACTTTTTTATTTAAAATAGTTTTTTTCAATTTTTTAGAAGTTTATAAGACCACAAAAAATTAAAAAATTAAATGAAAACTAATTTCAATAAATCAATCAAAAATCAAATTTACATAATATGCCATATTGGTGATAACTTTCGGAATTTCTTTTGTAACGACATTATTGATACAACAGAATAAACAGAAATTCGTTTGACAATATTTTCCATGTAGGTTGAAAAATTAATGTTTTGGAATGTATATAAATTGGTGATTGAAAATGTAATTAATGTCTTCAAATGGAGATTAAATTATTTCTTTAAACATATTTCTCATTGATTTTTTAGTGTTTTAGTAAAAAATTATTTTAGTTAAAAAATATTATTTCAAATATAATTAATGTCATTTCTAAAATATGAAAATGAAAATAAAAACTATTATTATTATTATTAATTATTGATATTATTATTATTGTTATTATTATTACTATTATTATTATTATTATTGTTATTATTATTATTATTATTATTATTATTATTATTATTAATTGATATTATTATTAAAAAAATGCTTAACTTCCATTTTAATTTTTAAATAAATTTCCGTAAGTTGTCCAGAGAAGATATTATATTATCCCAGGGAATTTGAAATGTATAATGTCAGCATAATTTCATTTAAAATTGTATGTGAATAGAAATAAATATCGATAATTTGTTTAAATTGATAATTAATTTCGTTTATCCTTAAATACAAAGACCATTCAACTTTCTATGAAAGAGAGAATTGAAATTATTTTGTTTTAAGAGTATGCTACCGAATTGTTTCGGATAACGTCGATATAAGATGGATTTTTAATGTTTCCCGTACATCTGAAAGCAAAATTGATTTCATTTATTCACAAGAAAATTATTGGAAAATATTCGGTTTATATTCGTCGGTAAATCCCGGGGGAAAAGTAAATATTAAACGGTTGATTTTATCTTTCAGCCAAACGGGAAAAGGAATTCTTGTAATATTTCGTGATTCAAGGCCACTACATAAAGTCAATTCTTATTTTATTATAACTTTGCTTGTTAAGATGATAAAATTTGGCTCTTAAATGATTTCTCATCTATTATTATAATCCGAAATATGAAATCTTGGAATTTGAAAATTCTAGAGTTTCAGAGAATTTTCTCCACAACTTTTGGAGCTATACTTGAGGAAAATTGTACTGTATCTAAGAACATTCTAAAAATTTATCTGAAAGCTAATAATAGAAAATCAGTGAGCTGTATCTGTACAGTTTTAATATTCCTCACACATGATTAATGGGGATTTTGATGCTTGAACGGTGGTATCAAAAAAATTTGGATCAATTAACAAATCATAGGGATTCAGATATTAGACACTGGATATTAATTATTTCCTGTAACGACATAATTTTTTTGTGCAAAACCCGTTTTATTAAAATTTAATTTATACATTGGTTTCCTGAACTTATCTGTAAAACAAAGTCTTTCGGCTTGTTATTATTGATTATTATAATTATTAATGATAAAGTTAAACTATTAAAAATCAATAAAAAAGACAGTTAATATAATCGATTTTAATTCAAATCACGTTTAAAGAACGAACTTTAGATTTTTCCCGGAGAGAAAAGTTGACAATGTCCAAATTTTATTATACGTTCAATCATAATATGGAATATAATGCCACCCCTTGATTATTCATTGTTTAAAACAAATAATTGTTTTTTTAAAAGTATAAAATCAGCTTCTGAACATTTTCATCGTTAAAATACGTAGTAAATATCGACCGCATTACATTTAATTTCTCTTTATCACGCATATTATATTGGATTAAAAATTGTCTATCAACATTTTCTAGTCCACAGACTAATAGTTTCATATAAGTCATTTATAATTATCAATTTGCACTGTCAATTATAAATGCAAACATTTTGACAAATGAAGTCGAGACCGTGAACTGATGGAAAGTGTCTTCAAATCAAAGTAATGAGGAAGTTCAGTATGGATCAACATGTGGTTTCTATCGTCTTTGGCGGTTCTGTGTTGGGTCCACATTTCATATGATAGTAAATTAATGAGTTTATTTTATCGTTTAATCTGTTTGGGCTATATAATGAAAAAGCACATTAATTAATCAATCAAATAATTAATTAATTAAGAAATGAGATCTACCAATTAAATGATCGTGAATTATTATTTTTTTCTTCAAGACCGTATTTATTGTCACAGCTTATCTCTTTTTCAATGTACACAAACCGTAACGTGTTTCATTAAATAATTTCAGAGTCATTAAATCGACATTATAAAATTTATAATGTGTATTTATAGACTAATACAAAATTGTATTGATAAATAGACAATTCTTAATTAATTTCACGTTTTGTTTGTACGTCCCGAATTTGCATGAATATCGACATTCTTTGAAAAAGTCAATCAATTGTAACAGACCTTCAATTTTGACTTGGAAATATATTGTATATCATTGTGAATGGGCGACATGGCCTCTTGGTATTTGCAAATTCTTTTTAATTCTTTGCTGTTCATTTTCACATGTCGTCAAATTATTTACTGAAATCATTAGGTGAAACTGAAATCAAATCATTCAAGAATCCAGTTCATTAATCTCATTAATCCAATAAAAGTCAATACTCAGAATGAATTTATTCATTTATAAATTAAACTTAAAAAACATTTTTTTATATAGAATAAAATATATTGTATTTTTCCCCCTATTTTCATTTTTTGTTACTTATGATGAGAGTCTACCTTTTCCCATTGATTTTAAAGATAAATAGATATATAGAGGTTCTTTGCCAAATGAGAGAAAATTTTATTATTTTTTGTTTTATATTAATAATTTTGATTCAATTTAAACATGATTACATGGAAATATGGACAAATAATAAATATCTTTGTATAATATAAATTTGCAGAATTATTTTTTTTCATGATTTTCATCTACGAAAAGATTTATACAAATATTTTTATTCTATTAAATATTTAATGTAATTCCAAATAAAATTTTTTACAATATTTCACTAATCTATCAAATTAAATTGTTGACCTTTATATATTAAGTAATCAAATCATGGAAAATTTATTTATATATTTAATTATTATTATTATTATTATTATTATTATTATTATTATTATTATTATTATTATTATTATTATTATTATAATATTTAAAAAATTAATCTAAATAAGTTACAAAATTTTTAAAATATTTATAGTTTAATTAGAAATCTTATTTTAAATGATATATTATGGCCTTCCACGATCTGCAATTTCTCGACTATAATCATTGGAGTTGAATTTTTTGTACCAACGTTCGATGGTTTTTTTCTTTGTAGCATGCAACCCAAATGCCGATTTTATGTTCCTGACAGCTTCTGATATCTTGTGGTCCAATTTCCATTCATAAAAATAAATGTTTCTTAATTACGTCGGTGTTATGTTATTCATATTGACAGCTAAATATTTTTAAATATATGTTATTATTTAAATAAGTGATATTATAATATAAAGCAATTTCTAATCTTTAAATCGATATATCAAACTTTAATTTTCATCAATTATTACTGAAAATATATTGCTTAGAAAACTTAGTTTTAAATAGGGACATGTCATATGTTACAACCTAATATAATCTAAGTATTATAACATTTATTAATTTTAATTAATATAATTTAAACGTATAATATTTAATTTTAGTTATATTTTATAAATATAAAATAAACGTTAAAAATTGTTTGAATATTCAGATTTTTTATGATGGAAAGTAAATTAAAAACCACTTGTTTAATTTTAAACCAATAGATATTAATATGAATAAAAATATTTATTAATAAAATTAATTATTTTTGAAAATTATTTTAATTACGAAATTATCATAATTATCAAATTTCTTGGAAGTAGATAATATAAAATATATTTTACATTATATTCTTAAAATTATTTATTTATTAAATAATTTATTTTATATTTTAATTACAGAAAGTATCGCAGATATTTTTAGAAAAGAGAATTTCCAAATGTATTTAATGAATATTTTAAGTCACATTAATGACTTCCAAATTCTTTCTAGAATTATACAAACTAATTGTACAAATATCAATTTTCTTTATTTTTAGTACTTTTATAATATCGACCATTTTTGATTATTTTTTCCAAGTTCCAACAAACTTTGCATATAATTATAAATTATTTATTGCCTATTCACTTTCTCTAATTTTTGATTTTGGGAATTTGTTTTAATTATTCTCCAACTTTAACTTAGAATTTAATCAGTGAAAATACACAAATTAATTACTTTTCTAAATTTCTCTTTTGATAAGATAATTATCTAAGATTCTTCCAATCCATTCCAATTATTTATTGTTGTCAATTAATGGAAAACTGAATTTTACAAATTTACCCCTCGCATTTAAAAAAAAACTTTCAGTGTTATTTTATTTATAGTTTTAAAAAAATTATTATTATTGTGATTTGCTATTTTTAATTATTGAATTATAATATTTATTTATTGTGTTCAGTAATATTCTGGAAAGTACGAATATAAAACAAATGTGAATTAAAATAAATAAAATAAAATTTTTGGAATATTGATAAAATATTTTTAATATTTAAAATCAATCAAATTAAAATAAATAATCAATTACATATTATATATTACATTTTATTATATTATGTATATTTTTTATATAAATTAATAAAATATATAATATATAATTATAATATTATATATTATATGAATATTTATAAAATTTTTTTATAAATATAGAATAAAATATTTTATAAATTAATATTTAATTATAAATTTAATAAAATACAAATATATTAGAAAATAGAGATATTAAATAATAATTTATAATTAATAGTTATATTAAATAATAAAACAAATCATAATTGTTTTATTAATATACGATATATCGTATATATATTAAAATGTTCTATTCAAAACTTTGTCTGAAAAATATTTTAGGTAGTAATTGTATATTTTTTGAAAGGAAAACTGATGTCCAAATAATCAGGTTCTGATATCGTGTGAAGCTCGGAAAAAAGATTTAAGGGTATTAATAAATGAGCCTATAAATAAAAACATGGGGTTTTATGAATGACAATAGGGAATGTTTTGTTGTTTTGTTGTTTCAGATTTTCATTATTACGTTTTTATGATTAAAAAATAGTTTTGTCGAAGGATTCCTGGTAATGGTGAGATGCTAAATAAATAAATAATCTTTTTATCTTGTTATCGAACAAACATTATTATCATGACATTTATGCATTCTCAAGACCGTTCTCTGCGATTTCTAACAAATACTAATTAAAATGATGATTTATTATTATTTCGTGACATCGATTAATTCTCATTTATTTCTTGAGGAACTTATTGCTGAAAAAATAATAATCGTTTCTCCTTACTTTTCATATGTGATTTCCTTCTTTATTGAACTAATAATATTTTTTCTAGATTGTTTTATTATTGATTTTTTAAAAGGCGAAATCCAGGAAACATTAACCTGAAAACGGATATTTTGCTTTTAACAAAAGTTTTTTGCAAAATTCAGTCACTCTAAAATTTCAGTGTTTTTTCAATGCAATTGATTGGGTTCGTAACGAGGTAATTCAGTATTTCACAGAGATGACTTCACAGTGTCCAAGTATGTCCACCAACGTGAACTTTCTTATTTTGAAGGCTCTCTACTTTTACTTGTCTTTTCCTTTGAACACTTTTATTGATTATTTATTGATTATTCCTGTAAAATTAATTTAAGATTATAAGTGATTTTATCGATGTTTTTTATCGTTTGTTATTTTAGTACAAAATCTCTAAGAGGTAATTAAATTATATTGAAACTGAACTGATGACAGAGTGGATGTTTTTAATTTATTTGGTAAAACTTTTGATGGGACATCATGTCATTCATTAGCAACCAACCAAAAATAAATATATGATTTTAAAAGCCAATCACAATTTGTAAGTTCTAGATCTGTTACTTTCGTCATGTCCATGTAAGATCATACTTGTTCTTGATTAAAATAGGAGCTCAATTTGATTGTGAACCACATCTGCCACAGAAATCTTGGCCTTACACAATCGAATTATGATTTCAATTTTGAAAATTCATTGATTACTCAAAAAATGATTATGATGGCAACAGTTGACCTTTCATTCAGCATTTCTGAACTGAACAAGGGGTGAAGAATTAAAAAGCTTTGATAAAAGAGAAATGTATCATGTAAGTGTTTTTAAAAGAGAATTTAGACACTGGTTTCTTTCAAAACCTCAATAATAAGCTTCGGTTTTAATCAATAATAAAAATTGCAAAATTCAAGTTTTTGATACTACTGAACTTTGGAATTCATTTTTTTTTCATTTATAATATAAAAATGTAATAAAAGAAGCCAACGAAAAAAAAACAATTTAATAAAGCTCCCGTCAATCAATCGTATTGTAGGATTGTTCCTGTTGTATTTTCTGTCGTTCAAAACAATAGGACTCATTATTCGTCGCCTTTTGTAATCTGCATTTTATTTTATTCGATTTTATTAAAGGTAATCCGTCAAATCCAGAGCTAAATACACTAAATATAAGTTCTGTCATTCTTTAGTTTAAAATTGAGTCGAAAACCAATTTTTCCCGATCAAGAACAGCAGGTGGTTTTTTATTGTTCATTAATCCCGTGTAAAGAAAAATTGACTTTTTAAATTATTTTATACATAATATATTAATAATAAATAGCTTAATAAATGGATTTTAGTAAATAAAATCAATTCAAAATTGTCAATTTTTAATTAATAAATTAATTTAAAATTGAACGAAAATCCAAACATTTTCATAGGATGAAATAAAAATGATTTGTTTTGGATTTTTGTCATATAAATAAAATTAATGTTTCCAATATTTCCCCTTTTATTAGATTTAGGTTAATTTAATAAATCAATTATGCTACTAAAAGCACTTCTTAATTAATTAATTTTATTTTGTTAATTAATTAATTAATTTAAAATAAATAATAAATCAAACAGTTTTCTAGAACAAAGAGTATTGAACTTTTTTCAATATTGCAAAGAATAAATTGTTTCGATAAATGAAGCGTAATAGATTTTATGTCCTCTAAAAGCATTAATTTATTAGTATTATTATTATTATTATTATTATTATTATTATTACTATTATTATTTA
>JBBMKC010243404.1:0-10759 GCA_037834085.1 Bipalium vagum
AAAAATTCTTACTTTATCTCCAATATGATATTTTGGTTTTGAGGATAATTGAGAAATGGAAGAAGTTTTATCAGTTGGATCATTCTTTAATTTTTCAGCATTTTTAGAAACCTCATGAGGAGAAATACCAATTGAACTGTGAATTTTATTATTATAAAAATTAATTATGTTTGGTAAAAGATGTAACCATTTTCTATTTCCTTGTTCTGTAAATTTGTAATTTTTAAGACTTCTACTAAATCTTTTTATTACAACTGCTTTTTCCTGATTCACTGTTGAGTAAATTTCTATTTCGTTATCATCACAAAGATCTTCAAAGGGTTTATTGTAAAATTCTGTTCCTTTATCTACTCAAAGTTTTTCTGGAACTCTATTAGAATCTTCAAATATTTTATCGAAAGCATTTGTAATTGATTGTCCTGATTTATTTTTTAAAGGAATAGCAAAAGCAAAACGAGTACATAAATCAATAACTGTTAGAATTATTTTTTAAGCTTTTTCTCCAGGAACAATTGTAAGATCTGCCGGCCAAATATCATCTTTGTTATTTACTTTTACTTTTAAGAAATTTTTTTTTCTATATTCTTTATGAAGTTCATTTGCTAATTGTTTACTTTTTTCAGGAGGAAGAATTTTTGAGTTTTCAAATAATTTTTCACTTGTGAGCAACTTTGAAGATCTTATTAATCTTAAACCTTTCATAATTAATTTTACAATTGCTCTTTCTAATTTTTCTCTTGGAGTTTATTTTTGAATATTGTTCATTTCATGAATCATTTCTACATCTGCAACCTGTCTGTCTTTTAAATCTGTTGACATATAGTTCACATCATGTTTCATTGTCGCTTGATCAACTTGATTTATTGGAATTGAATCAGGTTTTGGAATTGGGAGAATTGATAAATCTTGATTTTCAATATAATTTTCAACGATTTCATTATAGTTTTCTAAACGTTTATCAACATGAGTTCCAGATCCTGTAAAATTTGAAACTGGATTTGTTTTGTTTAAAAGATTTAAAGATTTTAAATGTAATTCTCCTGGATATTTATCAGTTGTAAATTTTTTAAAAAATTTATTATTTGTAATTGAAGATTTGATGTCACCACAAATTTTTGAGGGGGGAAATTCGGAAATTTAACTTGAATGATTTGAATATTAGTTTTACTCCTCCTTTATGAGGATCCCCCATTTATGAAGGAGGAAGATTAGTCTCCAATTTTGGAGGAGGAGACCTCTTTCTAAGAAGATTATCTTCTATTTTTCTACTATTTAAAAATGTATATTTGTATTTTCATGTCTCCTTTTAATGTTTTAAAATACTTTTATCACAATTTTCGCAGTACCATTTTTCAACCATTTTTTAATTTTAAAATTTATTTTTTTAAATATTTAAGTAATTTGTATTGATAAAATTTTAATATTTCTACCCTTAGCTTTTCATCTATTTTCGAGTAATTATAAATAATTATATTATTCAGATTTTCATGTTGATTTTTTATTTTATTTTTACATGGTTCAAATGTACAATTTTCTATTAACCATAATTAATCTTTAGAATAAGATTTTAAATCTTTTTCTTCCAAGTTATAATTTTCAGCTTTTAAAAATATTTCATAATATTTATTTTGTGGAAATTTATTTTCAATTTTATTTAAATGTTCATTAAACTAATTATTTAAATCGTTTCTTTTGATTTTCATTTTTTAAGAAAAAATTTAATTTTTTAAGTTTCAAATTTTTGGAATTTTTTATGATGACGAAAAATATTATTTTTGTCCCCACTACAATTTTGTTTTATTGTTTAATTTTATTTATTTATTTTTAATTTAATTTTTTTTTAATTTTAATTTTATTTTTAAATTTATATTTTAAATTTATTTTTATATACGACAGAAAGTGCACTTGGTTTGTAAACACGTTTTTGAAAAACGAATGAGTGTGTGTGCGAGTGAGTGAGGAAAAAATGGGGGTAAGAACGGGGTACACTTTGTGTACTGGGTATTTCATATTTTTATTAAAATTAGATCTTACAGCAAATTTATACACTTTCTCTTTAAACATGTTTGACTTAAGATATGGTTTATGACGTGAAGCAGAAGGTTGAGAAGGGAAGAGACTGACAATTTTATCCATGATACGGTCAACGTCATAATCATTTTCAATCATTTCTATTAAAAGTGCCTTAGCCCTAATTTGTCTATCTTTTTAGAGGGAGTAATTCTTGAAAACCCTACACATTTTCCAACATCCTCTGTGAATTCAGAGAAAGGATTTCAGATCTTTTATAATTTTTGTTTTTGTTCTGTGATGTATATTTTTTTATTCCGAGGTAAGGTAGGGTTTACTATCGGAAAAACGAATGGGTGATGTGTAGAAGGAATTGCGAAATAAAATCTCTAGAGTCAGGTAACGCTAATTGTTTGCTGGTGTGTTTTTCCTTCCTGTTTGGAATAATGTATTAAGAAGAGCGGGGATGAAGACCTGAGCAGTTGATGAAAGGCAGAAATAAGCCGAAGATGAGCAAAACAACGAGCCGAAAACAGACGAAAACAGATTGAAGAACACAAAGACGGTAGAAAAAGAAATCATGAAAAGAAGATAGGCGAAAATTATAACCAATATGCACGACAAAAAAGCATATAATTAAAATAAATTTCGCATTTTTTATCATTATAAACTTAAAAAGAAGATTATTGACTTGGTTGATTTAAAATGTCCGATTGATTCTTTACGAAACTTAGATATCAGTTATAATAAAAATATCGTAAAGTATTCAGACTTGAAGAGAAAAATTAAAAAAAGAAAACCTGATTATAACATTCAACAGAAGACGCTGGTTATTGGATATCTTGGAACAATGTATACGGAAGCAATAGAAACACTGGATAATATAGTTGAAGTTCGACTCCCATCTTTAAAAACTTCTGTAATTAAAATTTTGGGCGAAAAATTAAATTAAATAAGTGCTGGCTAATTTAAATCATGAAATTTAATTATTAATTTAAAATAATTAACTAAATTTTTAAATATTATTTTAGAAGCAACTACTGACTTTTAATCAATAGCATGTCATCCTAAAATTCCAAAATCAAATTTTTTAGAAATAATTAAATGATTAACAGGATTAACCATGTAATTATTTAATTAACCATGATTAACAGCTTAAATGGCCAATCAGAGACGCTAAAATCAACTCTGAAAAAGTATATAAGCCAGCAAAAATTCATTATTTTTCGGCCAGAAAATTATCAGGTATGATTTTGATAATTTTATTTTTGTAATTAGGCCTTTTAATTAAGATGAGTACTTGAGTTAGATATTGCCTTTGCAGTTTGTTTGTGAGTGTTTGTTAGGACTGCCTGTTACAGTTTGGTTGTTTACTTAAAAGAGTCTCACCCTCATTCAATTAAATAAATTCTTATTTAGAGAGTTTTTGTGTGTTATTAAAGGGTGAGGTGCGAGCTCGAAAGTCAGGCCCATAGAAACCTCAGTAAGGTCAGGAACACTAAGGGGTAGGTTTTTGCCAACAATATTGGAATTCCAAAAGTAAATCAATTGCACTTTTAAAGTCATATGCAATATCAAATATTGAGCAATCGTTGAAGATTTAGAACTTCCATACTGCTGGATATTTTTGGTTAATTTTATATAGACTGAAGCAAGTCAATCAACCCATTGAATGAAATTAATCAGAAACACATAACTACCATACTTGTGCTTGTCTATTTAATTTATGGGCCTTTGTTTTATAGTAAATGAAATTTAATTATTTTGATTTTTTTTCAGTTAAAACTGACTCCGTTTTTTATTTAATTAACTTTGATTTCATTAATAACGGTGAAAGATATATTTATAATTAGATAAATATACAAATACAGTCCATTTTAAACATTTAACTCTATAATATTAAAAAGTTTCATGCCTAACTAAATAGGTCTGTGTTTGGGACGTTTTGGGAATACAAGAACCCTTTAAATAATTAAATTAAAAATATAACTTACTTAACTATTATGTTAGGATACCAATGCACTCCGCATTTTATTTTCCAAAAAATAAGGTGAAATTTATTATTCCTATGCATACAAACTTTTTAAGAACCCTAACCATGATACCTCCATTATATTTGCATGGTGATCATTACCGGGTTGACAAGGTGTAGTCTATGGTTCACAAATGTTTCATATTAAATTTTGGTTCAATATTACTATAACCTTACCATCCACCTTGGTTAAACTTTCTTATATCAGCATCCATCAATGTTTCATCTTTTAAATACTTTCCTTTTACCTAACTTACTTTTACATATTTTCTAAAAGACTTCTGAGAATCAATTATGTGTACTATTGTTTATTTTTATTATTATTCGGACTCCTTATAGCAACTGCATAATTAAACATACTCGGGCGATGTCTACTGAATAGCCAAGAATATCGTAATGAAAGTAAAATCTTTTGAACTTTTAAATATAATAGCACAAAGTTTTAATTAAAAAGTATAATATTGACCCCATTAAGTACTTTTCACACTACTGATGACATTATAAATCCTTTTTTATTAAAAATTACAACATCAAAATAAAAATACTTATTAAGATAACATTTTAAAAATTGTCTGTACATAACCTGTCGATTCTTGTTCAAAGATCAGGTCAAGACTCCCAAATGTACATTTATCGAGACTTTTGTACGATAATTTCAATTCGATAAATCGTTATTTCTCAAAGTTTTATTTCTTTTTTTAACCAATTCAAACATTCTTTTTTCCTGGAATTTTCTTCAGTGAGTTAGCGCATCCTAAATAAAGGATTTCTTTGTTTAGCAGAGCAATATCAATTTTCTCAATTACCTTTCAAAAACCAAATAAATCCGTCAACCTTGATTATTAAACTTTTATATTTGTACTAATATAGGACATCGAAGTTGATCAGTTTCAGGAAATTCTCACTTACATTTGCAGAGATTTTTTTCGATTACAAATCTTATCTCCAAGAGAAAACATACATATTTCATCAAAAATTGCTCTATGATATCCTCAACATGTCTTTCGATGTTCAGGCCCCTTTTCACATCTAGGCGATAGCTGTAGTTTCATTTTACAGAGCAGATTTCCCTTTATATAGTATTGATACTTGAGCAAGCCAAGCTTATCTTAATACAAAAGAGAAGACACAAAGATATTCCTTGTCAGTCAATATTCATTGGGACGATATTTGAGACATAAACATAAATATTGTGAAGTTTTTACAAACCATCATTTTTTTATTCCACCGTTTTCATTCATTTCCTTTCTTGTGTTTAAATTTAAAAATGTTTCTTTTTATTATTACTCTTTTTCCTTGGATTTTAAAATTGTGAGTGCATTGAAATAAACAAAGATATGACAAAAATTTAGATATTTTTAAAAAATTATAAAAGAAACTGAGAGATGTCTAATAAATCCTTTGATGACCACCGTCTCTGTCAAATGGTGTAGGGCTTAGACGACTCCGTCACAATCTCGCACTGCGGTGACAAATGCTGTCTTAAATAGTCTATGATTTCACTTTTCTTTTCGTCCACGGAAGGTAAATGATAAAATTCCAACAGTTCCAAATTTCTGAAAACCAAATCATAAAATGAACCGTTCTCGTTTAACATTTATATTTAATAAATACATACACTTATTTTAGTGGGCCTTGAACCCCAAGAGAATTTAATTGATATTTCATTTTATTTTTACACATTATATACAGTAACAGGCGAGGGAATCGTGATTTCAAAATTTCTGGTATTTTGTGGCGCGATTTGAGACATTTTGAAGATTAGACAGCTCTGTAATATCTTGTTCTAGTGAATATCATTTTAGACTTATTTGCTGAGATGTTTAATAAAAGGAAAAAGTTAGTAAGCAAGCACCACTATTAGATTTTCGAGGCATAAACAGCAGGTAGTTTTCAATTATACACACACATATATATTGCCAATATTTCTTGGTGACATTTTAAAAAAAGTTATTTATTTTTATTAAGATTGGTTCTGCACAACATCTTACTTTCATATTAATTTTTATCAACAATGTTCAAACATATTTTATATATTAGTCTATAAATATTCACTTTCTTCACTAATAACTCTGGATTTTTTAAATAATACACATGTTTTAGTCAATGCAATTATATTCCAATTATTAAACATGTTTTAAACTGTAAAAGGCAATTGTGGAAAATTTTATAGAAACAAGTGCATCAAAAGGCATTGACAGTTCAAAGATGTACAGAATGATAAAGAGAATTTATTTGCACTCAGAGAAAAGGTTTTTAATTTAATCTGGAATTCTTAAACAGCTCTGCATACCAAACGAAGTGGTTAAGAAAAGTGCCTGGTAAAACATGATGAATTTAAAATGGATATGTAAATAGGAAAATCTCTAAAGAACTGGGTTGAAAATATTGTAATCATATAGTAATATCGTGTCATACTAATGAATTATTAGTAATATTAGATTGTCCCATAATAAATGACGTTTTTCGAAAAATACTTTTTTTAATTCTATAAAAATAACAACTTGTCAATCATCAAAGTACACTTCATTATTAGATAACAGCTTTGTTCATCGATCATCTAATTTTTGAATTTGATCAAAGGTAAAATAGTTTAGTTTTGAAGCACGTCACAACACGCCACTTCGACTTCCTTAACATTGCACACCAGGACTTTCATATAAACGTAATTCACGGACCACCTGGACTACATTAAAACATTTCTTAAAGAGAAAGAGGATCGCTCGAATAAAAAATTATCTAAAATATATAACAAAATATTTAATAAATAAATAATTAATATGCAGAGAAAGTATAAAAGAATCTCAAAAATGATAAATTGTTATCTTATTTATTGTTCGCATTTAGAGTGTATAGACATAGAAAATACATTACTTATTATGGGCAGCCTAATATAAAATTTTAAAATGAATTATATATGATTATATAATTATATATATACAAAATACTAACTATTTTGATTTTTGTTTTTGTACTTATAAAAATGTTTTAATAAATAATTCAACTTGTGCCTTATTTTTAACATATTTTTTAAAAAATTGCTAATATTTTGGACGGCACTGTATATATATATCATAACAAATGCACGAGTAGAAATTTACACTAAATAAATTGTTGTTTCTCCACGGCTTTTTCTATAAACTGCTTCATTTTGCGAAAATAACCACTTAAATCGTTATCGCCATACATGAGTGCTTGGTTAATCAATTCTTTTAAATCGTCCCGATCTATAATGATTCTCAATAAGGATAATATATTTGCGACTGCTGAAAAACTCTGATCTGGTTTAGTTCATCCGAGTATGGTAGCAGAAATCTAAAAGCAATACATCATTTTGTCATCAACTTAATAACATCTTTGTGGTGATGGAACCTGTAATTGTCCGTCACCAATACATCCTCAGGATTTCGATCAACATGATTGTAAAACTTTTCAAAAATAAATACTGATTTTATTAAAAATCAAATAAAATAGATTTTTAAATATCAAACAATAATAGAATTTTTTTCTTATAACTTTTATTCTTAATCAATAATTTGTTTTTAATTAAAAATAAATTTTCATTTGAAATCTTTAAAATTAATCGATTATTAATAAAATTACACTAAATTAAATTGATACAATTATTAAAAATATACAAAAAATTAAAACCAAGCGAAAAAAGGGATAACCCTTCGATTCGTTGATTAAATAATCAAATCAATCGGTTTTACTTGAGCATCGCACAGTGTCTGATTCCTTTTTCTGTGACCAAAACACAATTGGAAATTTTGAAGACCCTCAGCTGGTCGCCAACGAGAAGAAACATTTTATGGAGAAAATCATCATGAACCCGACGACAATTATTAATGGTCACCGATTGAAGCTGCTTTACATTCTCTAATAATTATTAATTAATATCAATTATTACTTATTAAATCAATAATTAAACTGATAAGGAATAAAAAATCGATTTTTATTAATATCACAATATTATTTCTATTCAAATCAAAACGGAGTCTAATCTGTAACTAAAAAAAGTTTTTTTCGAAACTATTATCACTTAACAATTGAATGTATAACGATTTTTTAAAAAATCAATAATTGATATAAAAATTAAAGATTCATTACATAAATTTACAAAATATTCAATAACAATTTTAAAAATATCGATTTTATTGAATTTCTTTATCACTTCCTCTGGAACGAAAAGCAAAAAATGACTTGTTGAAAAACTTTAAAAATACTTCAAAACTTACTTCGCAAAATTACGAAAATCAATAACATATTAAATGAAAAAATCAACATTATTGTTATTTTTGAACCCCTAACAAATTAAAAAAAAATCAATATTTAAAAATTCATAACTTCTAAAACAATCGAAAATCGGTGGATATTATCAGTACTCACTTAAATAATCCAGCCCGGTGATAGTTATGGAGGCATTATCGGCCAGAATGGAAGAGATCTTAAGCCACTTGCTGACATTCAGCGAACCATCCTCCAGGGACTTGTAATCGCTCTGATAGTAATCAATGCCTACCCACTTAACTTTTGCACCGTTCTTTAAGAGCCATTCGGCACAGGCCACATCGCTGCCCATCTGTTTGATTTTATCATGGTCAACTCTACATGAGCAGAGAAAGGAAGAGGAACAGTCAACCGAAAGTTAAATTAGAAATATTTTAACCAAAAATATATTATTTTTACTGGTTCCAAAACGAGTACAGATAATCGAACCAATACTTTCGGTTTCTTATGGCTAAGAAGCTGTCGTTCTTGAACAGATGTACAGCTCGCTGAATTAGCATTAATCTACAACAATCAGCAACAACAATTTAAAAACAATTTCAAATAAAGAAAATTAATTAAATTGATGAATTATAACAACATTAATTTTATTAACTTGTCAAATATATTAACAAATAACAGAAGAAATCGTCATGAAGAAAGAATTTTAAAAGCTCTACACAATTTTAAAAATATTAAGGAATACATTTCCTATAGGTGCCATAAAATCATTTGTTTTTAAATATAAATGTTAAATCAATTTTTTTCGAAAATTATTAAATCATGATAAAAAGTAATATTAATCAATTTAACTGTCAAAGTTATATAAATATTTTTCATGCATGTAATTATTTCTGAATTTCATTCAGATTTTTGAATCTGTTTATATTAAAACTTTTCGTTACTGTAGATTCAAATTATTTGTCAAATTAAGAATGAATTTAATATTTTTATTTTTATTTAAATTAATAAACTTAGTACACTTTAGCAATATTTTAATGTCCCAAAAGTGAAAATCCTCCTTTAACTTTTTACAAGATAATAGAAATTTTTAAAAGCTTCTTGATCTCTAAATATTTAATAAAAATCTTTCAATCATAACAGATTGTGGATAAATTCATTTGATCATTAGGCTACTTTGAAAAAATCTTAAATTTAATTGAGAATACAATTCAGCTATGTATATGAAAAACTATTTGTTTCATGAATTGATGTACATGACCACCAAATGACGCGATATGATTGTGAAGATATTTAATTAGAGAATAACTGTATTGCAAAACCTATAATCATTTGAGATTGATTGTAACAAAATATCCGTGTATAAGTTAACCAAATACAAAAAAATTATCTGAATAATTGATTTAAAACTGAAATTAACTTAATATTCAGGTAACGAAATAGTATCACCTCCGTTCGTTAATTTAAATAACAATATATCATTTGAAAGAGAATAAAATTCTTATCACTAAACTTAATATTTTTTTCGAATAACTCAATAAATAAAGTTATACACAAATAAAAATCAAAAACTTGAGAAAAAATTCAAATTTCACATGATAACCGTACATGCATAATAAAAAGATACACTTAAACAATATATAAACTAAGAAATTTAAATATATATATACTTTTTAAAGGTTTTAAGTCTAAATGAATGCCTAACACTTATTCTAATAATATTGAAGAGAAATTGTTCGCTCTAACCCTAAGTCTAATTAAAAAATAATTTTAATATAATAATAAATGTTATTATTAAATTTGTCCCTAACCCTAATCTGATTGGGAATTATTATTTATCTGAATGTTTATTGGTCCCATGTCAAAAACCAAATCAAAAAACTGAGGAGATACTATACTATAACCGACTACTGCGTAACTGTCCATCGTCTTTTTTGACTCTTCATCAGCAGTGGCTGCTAAATTAAAATATATTTTAGAATATTATAAATAATTTACTCTTTCTTTGTGCAAGAATTCTCTTTTTTTGTTGAATTCTTTCATTTCAACTTCCAGTTTTTTAAAGTTCTGATATCAAATTTTCTACATTGTCATTAATCCTCTAAAAAAATTATTATTTCAAATTCATTTTTATTTCTTTTCCGCCCGCCTAAGGTTGAACTGAAAATCCTAAAGTTTGCTGAAATATTATATAAGTATACAAAAGTATAAAAGTATGTAAGCATAAATTAAATATTACTTTTTAAAGAAATTTTTACAATAAATACTTTTTTTTTTTTTGGTTAAAGCTGAACGTTTGTTAAATAAAGAGCAAAATGATTGAAAATATGACGCAACAGATGCCCGCAGAAGCTGTATTACGCAATAACATGTATGCTGAAGGAGCTTTATTACGTAATGACATGCAAAGCGAAGAAGTGGATTTTCTGCAAACGGAGCTGAAGAAAGCAATTTCGGAAGTTTTGGAATCTAGTTTTTCTAGATTCC
>JBBMKC010243415.1:0-10759 GCA_037834085.1 Bipalium vagum
CTATTTAAAAAATTATTATATTATTATAATTAGCGCTCAAAGTGAATATTATTTAAACAACAACAAATATACAAAAACATAATTTCATTTTAATTTTAATTATAAAAAATAAAAACGACGGGGTGATATTTGTAGACCTAATAAATGGTGGTGGCTCATATTGGACATTCTGTTGAATATGGTTAATTTCAGCGAATCAAAAGTATTGTGGAAATGCTTATTGACCTCTTTCTTAATAACACCTCATACGTAGTAGTCCAATGAATTTAAGTTTGAGAAGTTGGGAGGGCAAATATCAGGAGAGACGTGGTCATGGAAATTTTCAGTTATCCAATCTTGGGTTAATCAAGCCTTGTGTGATAAACCAGAATATTGTTGGAAAACATAAAGCGTACCATTTTGTACTGAGTCAATTGTTCACAATTGTTTTCAGGACATCAATGTATAGACCAGAACTCATTCTAAGGCTTTGTATCACATGTCCTTCACTGCTTATTACCCCTAATGCTGGAAATGTATTTTAAAAGACTGTTAGCACTTCAGAAAGGTCTTTAAATAACTATCGATCATTTCTTCTGTTAACCTTTTGATCTTGGTCGAAATTTTTTCATTTGAGAACAACCAAATCAAATCATGTTTTGCTGGATGTTTGAGTTTGACCAGGAGCGTTTTCGATTTTATTAAACTATTTTCTGTGATTTTATGGAAAGAATAACAGATAAGATTTGTAATCCATGTTTTCATGGACAAGATTTCTGAATGTTCCCTCTGAGATCTTGAATTTCTTGAAAGCGGACGAAATGGAATTTTTGGGGTTTCCATCAAAAGTTTGTTTGATTTCCTTGACAAAATTATCTGTCCTCATCATGTCCCAACGTTTGTAATTTTCCTTACTCTTTGCTGTTTTTGACAATACTCTATTATCAGATTGAAGCTCTTGGCATACTTTATGTACAAATGATCGTGCAAATTTTAAAAATCTGGCGATTTCTCAATATGAATGATGAGCTTTCAAAGCCACTAGAACAGAATATCGCATCATTGTTGAGTTATTTGGTTCTCCGCCATTATTATTTAGTCTATTGATTTAGTAAAACAAATCTCATGTGAATATATTTTAGAAATCATATAAAAAACTAACATTAAACTTATGTACTCAAATACCTTACGCATCCTGTTTATGAAATTAAAATGAAATTTTCAAATCTTCTAATTTAAATATTAAATGATATATGGAAACTTAAAACCCATTCTATAACATCTGTAAAAACTGTTTTTATTACTGGTCTGACTTATTGAGAGTAGACATATCATTATTGCTATACCGCTCTCCAAATAACCGTACGTAATTCATAGCAGTGCAACAGAGGATTTGCATCTAAGAGAAACATACATAATAAAGATATTAAGCTTTTATTACCATTCCAAATACAACTACCAGTGACCCACCAAAAGCAAAAGATGTTGACACCATGTTTGGCTTAAAAGAAATATCAGTCTGAATAGATTGATTAAATAACCCTATAATTAAATTAAGTGTGGCGACTCCCTGGAGAAAAAAAATATTACCATAATAAGAAAGGTCAAGTGATACATTTCTTTCTTCTGTCATTCTTATCCGAAAATATGTTATCATAGTGACTATAAATATATATGCCATAGCACAAGACAATAATACCCATACAAATGAACTGATCATTAGACAAATTATATTCTGAAAATAAAAATTATTTTATATTTAGAGTATATTTAACATAAAAAGTATTTTGATATTAAATATGCAATATAATAATCTCAAAAATGATAGTTTATTTATTATTCTCGAGGTTATTAGTCAACGAAAATATTATCTTGAACTTTTTAATGGAATAAAAGAAACCTTATGAAATGAGATCAAATATAATTTAATAATAAATAATTAATATAAATAATAATTCAAGTTTTTATTGGATAATTCCTTGTATTAATCATAACAACAATAAAAAGTTGGATTTATTCCTAAGATTCATGAGATACACTTGGCTCATTTGATAACGTAAAATAGCTGTCAGATCTGTGATCTGGATAGATTCAAGCCACTTTTCAAAAGTTTGTTTATTATTATAAAATAAATTCAAAAGAATTATGAACTTCTATGCTACTGACAGTCCTACAGAATTGAATCTTTGAAAATAAAAGGAATTTATAAGCCAATAGATTCTCAATCGCAATGATACGAATTGATCAAGTCTAAAAGTTTTTCTGCGGCTTTTAGAACTTAATGTCACAATGATCAACTTTCGATCTCAATATTCATTATGCTTCAGACTCCCGTGGTAAATGAATATTGAATCACTTATTCGATCTTATCGTATTCTGCAATCATTTCTATTCAATGCAATAGTCCATTCATAAATGTAATGAGTTTATTCGTATTGCTTTGACATTCGCATGCATATGGTATTATGTAATACGCACATTTTGTCTTTGGCATTTCTGGGCCATATGAAGGAATTTTCTTGTTTACGTCACAGAAATTCAAGACACTATCTTTTTCATCTTTCAAGTTTTGTCTGCTTTTTTTTTAATATAATGAATTCCTTCTAGCATGAAAAGCTTCAATCTTCGTTTTCTAGACTTTTTATTATATATTTTTCACATATGCTTACATTTTTCTTTTAATGTAGAAAATGCGACATCTCGACTAAATACCCTCTTCTCTCAGTTTCTACTTTCTGATCACTCTTTTCTTCTTTCAGACAATATTTCTCTTAGATCAACACTACTTTGTTAAATTACCAATAAACTATTTGTTTGAATGCGAATGAATCTTCCTTAAAATCACCAATGAAAAATTTTCGAAATCTCTTTCTTTTTATTGGTTTATATAAATAAAAAGCAAATTAATAAATAAACAATGATAGTTTTGAACGTAACTAAGAGTCACCAATTAATTTAAATTAAAAATAAATTATTATAAAATAAAAAATATTAGATAGCTCATTAGATACTCAAAAATTCTTCTTATTTCCTAAGGAAATGAGCTCTTTAAAAGCGTTTTTTTACTATGAAAGAGAGAAAATATATTTTCAGAAAGGGAATGCTCCAGTCTCAGTTTGCTTTTCCGCATGTCTGAAATTTTTTTAAAGAAAAATGGCAAATTATAATTACACAGTCAACAAGTGCATTTCACATCATTCTCTTTGCTTCATTTCGTTATGCGATTACACAATGGCTATGTATGCCGGTCATCTAATTCCGGAAAATATTCCCAAGGATAAAAAATAAACAAACTTATTTATTTCGACGTGTTAATCCGGAGACTGTTACTTATATAAAAGGATGGATCGGAAGACCTTAAATTTGTGTTTTGATTCCTTGAAACAATTTCTGTCGTGACTTCTCATATTACAAAAATCTATTGGGGTTTTATAAGTTGATATTGACAATAAAAAACCACGAAAATACCTTCTAAAAAATGTGTTTGCAAAAATTACTGCGATTTCTTTGTACATTTCATAAATAAAATAAAATTTTTCCTTTGATAAATTTCAATTTTAAGAGATATTTTACCATTATTGTGAAACATTGGCCAATTTTTCTCTTTGTTGATCCTTCGAAAAACCTTATCCTGTTATATCCAGAAGAGAAAACAGCCAAAATATAAGATAGGATTATATGAATGACAGCACCAAAGACTATGCCATATATAACATAATCCATTTGAGGATATCTGTAATAAGTAGAAAAAAATAAAATGTATGTTAAATTATTTATATTTGAGAATTACAGGGTCTCATGGTTATTTTAATTAACAAAATAAACTATTTTAACCAATCGTATTAAGTTAAAAAATATTAAAGATTGTCTTGAATTATATCATTAAATTTGATGTACGTATATAAACATATATAAGTTTTGAAAGAGAAATAAAAATAAATAAATTAATTGTAATTAAATTAAATGTTAATAATAATAATAATAATAATAATAATAATAATAATAATAATAATAATAATAATAATAGAATAAATATATATCTTTTTTAGATCTGTTATTGCTTTATTACTTTTATTTAACCAATAATAATATATTTCTCATAAAATCAATCAATATTTTGTTAATTAAATGTAATTAAAATTTCTTACAATTGGCTGTTAACTTGAATCTCTATTATTTTCCTGGTCTTAATAAACCCGCCTCCAAAGGCACTTATTCCAAAGAGAATAATTATTATTCCTATCATAGTAGCAATAGGTGAGCTTCTCATGCAGGCCGTGCATCCGGCTTCTTAAAAATAAAAAATTATCAAAATTATTCCATAATTAATCTGACTGTTACGTACAAGATTTTTATTGAATTTTCTTTTAAAAAATACTTAATATTATAAAAAAATATTATAAATTAATAAAACTTAAAATGTGATACAATATTTTTCAAATTTATCTAGAATTTTAGGTTAAATACATTCTGTGTGTTATGATTAATTTCTTGCTCATTATTATTGTTATTTAAATATTATTTTTAAACTCTATTAATAGTAAATTATTGTCGACTTAGCACTAATTAACGTAATATTAATAATGCACATATGTGCCATATTTGTCCACAATGGAGATTTAAAATTAGATTACTGAATTTATTAATAAACAACAATAACATATAAAATAAATCTTTTAAAATCTGATAAAAATAAAAAGTAATTAACTATTTGTCGAAAATGTTGGATAAAGTGTTATAGGCTGAACATAAAGTAAAAGTTTAATTATTTGATTATTTCTTTAATAATAATAATGTTTTTATTAGTTATTATTAAATTGATTTTTGACACCTCCTTGGTTAGTTTTATATTATTATTGTGAGAATATAAATATAAATTGTAAATATAAGTCTTTTTTCAAAATTATTTAATAATTTGAAATAAAAATAAAATCTAAAGGTTTTATTTTTAAAAAATATATAAGCTTATACGACCTATTTTCTTAACATAATTATGTAATCTCAACCCCATTTCATAATTAAACTTTAACCTCCAAATAATAAAGCAGTCATTTTAAACTGATAGAAAGTGAAATAAATTGATCAGAAACTTGTAATGACCTGCTTATGTAATAATATAGTAAATTTTAATCATACTATAATCAATAATAATTTATTATCACTTTCCCATAAAAATCAATACGAAAAAAAATTATATTATTTTTCATAAGTTCAGTAACATTTATTTAAAGTAATAAATCATTGAAATATAACTTTTAGCTTACTTTGCTTGAAATGACATAAATTAGAATGTTTCGTGGAGGTTTTGTTTTTATTGACTGACTTGGAAAATCCATTAATATTGTACCGTTTCCTATTTTTGATGGCTCTTAAAAACATGACGGATTCAGTGAGATCTGCGAATGAACATAACCAAAAGTCGTTTCGATATTAATTGTAATTATTGAAATGGTTCACAAGCAGTGTGACTTGCTAATCAAGCTGGTAATATCAAAGAGATCCAAAGCTGGAGAGTGCACAAAGATTTACGAACATTTCGCAACATCTCACACAAACCTAACGGTCACTGATTACATTTACAAATATCATTAGCTATTCTGTTCTTAACCACCTTGGTACACCCAACGACCAATATCTGTGTTGATCATTAACATCTGAAGTCGATATGTACATAACTTAGGACAGTTAATATTAGCAATATCATTTTAATATTTGGATACATCTTTATAATAAAAAAAGAGAGCTCTCTAATCTATTCACACTGTAAGATAAGTATAAAAAGACAATAACCAAGATGAAGTTAACAGTAATATATTTTTACTAACAAACAATCATAAATCATAAATGAGATCATCAATATCATTTTTTGCTTTAATTGTTACACTACCGAAACGAAGAGATCCAAATTTCCAACGGAAAGTTCTTGCTTCAAATTGACAAGTGAACATTTCACTGAGACCGTAATATTTTTCTTCACATTCGGAAATCGGACGGCCACCAATTGGTTTTGATAGCCAGGTTGGTTAAGAAAGGGGAAAAAAGCATGAGAAAACTTTCCGCTAAAAGAATCCGTTATTTTGCTAGAGGCAAATTATTATACTTACTAATTAACACCGTCAGCAGCCTTTACAGATGGGTTGTAAATCGGTTGTCCAAGATTGCCAACATCAGCGGGATTCTGTTTTTATAAAATAGGTTTATGGAAAATAAACTATAATGATGGATATTCTTTACCTGTCCCGTACAGTTGAGAAGAATTGTGTCCGAGAAAGAAGTATTTGCAATATCAGGTATGTAACCAAAGATCTAACATAAACAATTATTATTAAACGTTTCAGTTATGTAATCAAAAAATATGCAGAATGAAAATCTGTTGACAGGAGAAAAAGATTTGGAAAGATTGATAACTTTTTTTCAGTTCTCAGGAAAAGAATCTTACCCTGTTTATTTTCCAGTAGGTGCACAAGTTTCCATTATCCATTTCTTCTTTGGGATCACTGCACTCCCCAAGTAATTTCCTATCGAACATGCAAGGTATTTGAATGTCATCATTAAGCTTCAGATTTTTCTCAAAGTCACACTCGGTTTGGAGATGGGTTGTATTTTTAAAAAAATCATCCAAGGCTTTGGTTGTGGAATTTACATACTTTTGATAAAGCTCAGACTCGTTATTAGTTGAAGAACGAAGCGCAGAGGTGGAATTTGGCCACGAAGAAAGTCCTGTAAATAAATCTTAAACATTCACCATACATATTTGACTCTTTACCTGGATTCAGCTCTAAAATGCTATCTTTTCCGGTTCTATAGGGAATATCTCCCTTTATTATATAATTGGTGAATATGGATAACATTCCGAAAAAGAAACATCCAAGTACACTGTAAAATATCACAAAATACACAAACAGAAACCCTAAAATAATTCAGAATAATTTAGATACTCTTTGCATCATTTGTTACCCCAATCCATCGGACTTCGCCCAAAAAGTGTTCCATCAAAGTTTTTGAAAATCTTAGAAAATCGTTTCTTGGTCTCAGAATTATTTACTGTATATTTCGGCATTTTGTGAAAAATTTAATGAAATTAATATCTAATAATTTTATATAATATAATTAATAAGAAATTTAAACAAATTCTTTTTATATATTTCAATGTAATTTGATAAAATTTGGAAAATTTCCATAATCTTTAAAAAGTAATAATAATATATTAGTTTTCATTGATTTAAAAAAATTAATTAATTATTAAAATTAAAATTAATTTTTATTAATTAAAATTTTATAATTAAAATGTTGAAAGTATATTGTTAAACATTGTTTTGTCTTTTCATTTTCAAATTTAATTAATTAATAATTTTATTTTATTTAGAGGTTTCTCTCAATACGCAATATATAATTAAGATTAAAATGATTTATATTTCTAGGATATTTAATAAGTTCGAATTTATTTTAAAAATATTTTTATTTTCAAGATTAGTTATCTTTTAATTTCTAAGTTAAAAATAATTTGTTTGAAATATTATGGAATAAATTTAATTAAATTAATTATAAAAATAAATTTATTAATTTTCATAATTTTAATCATTATTTTAAATAAACAAAAATAGTTATCTTAACGTTTTATACTTATTATTATCATATTTAAAATTGAGTAAATAAAAGGAAAATAATTTATAAAAATCCCTACTAGACATGAATAATGTTACGTCACAATTTTTAGAAAAACACTTTAATTATACAGTAATAAAAAATTATTAAAACAGATTGAAACTTATAATGATAAGAATTAAGTGGTTATCGAAATACTTAATAAATAAACAGAAGACCGAAAGAAATAAATAGCACAAGATTAAAATTTAATATTTATTCAATTTGAAAAAAAATCCGTTATTTGTGTTATTGTTATTGTTATCCGTTATTGTTTGTTTCAAAACTTGAATAATTTCCATATTGACTTTGTTCTGTAGATTCTCTATTGCATCTACATAGCTTTTACTAAATACCCGATGAATTTGAAGAAATAAATGTACCGTTTTCAGTGCCTGAGTGACATCATTGAAAGAAGGAACAGGAACCTCATCAGAATCATTTAGATTATTATCAACTTCTAGATTTTCAAAGGTATTTGGTATCATGGAATTATGGTTTGTTAAACTCAATATGTCATAGTTTGAAATTCCAGGCGAGGTAATCAAGTCATTCTCAATTCGAATATACTTTTCAAAAGTGTCGTCAACTTGTGTTGATAAAAATGATCGTAATCCATCAAATATATTATCAATATTATTGTCTCTTGATTATAGTGATTGATGAATTAGTGGGCACATCAAAGTTCACATGTTGCAAAAAATTAATTATTGTCTGTTCAGAAACATCATCCCAAGCTTGCTAAATAGTGTTTATTGCGTCAAGTAAGTTGAATGAAAAACATGCATTGTTTTCGAAACATGCCAGCATTAAATGAACTAATCTCTTTAGGTAATTTTGTCTCATTACATTGATTATAACTGCATCAAGAAGTTGAGTTTTTGACGTAGTGTTTGGTGGTTAAAAGAAGAGTTCAACATTTGTAAGTCCAGAAACTGTTGGATGCGCTGTGGACCTATCTAAAATCAAAGCCACTTTTAGGTTTTTTGAATTTCATCTCCTTATCCAAAGAGTAGAGAAATTCCGTAAAGATTCCACAAGTCATCAATGCCTTTTTATTTGCACGGTAGGTAACGGACAGCTGAATGATATGCTTGAAACAACGTGGTCTTAAAAATTTTCCAATAACCAACAGAGGAAATTTTTTACGTGACATACTTACACAATTAAGAATGGTAATACGCTCTTTTGGTTTTTTTACAACCCTGAACATTTTCATCCTTGAAAGCGTGAGTTGCACCTGGTTTCATTACCCAGAATAATACACGTTCATCACAGTTAAGTATATTAACTGATGAATATTTTGTCATGATATCTTAGACAAGAATGTCCTTCCAGTGTAGAACTGATTCATCTGATACAGACGCACTTTCACCATTCTTCTTTTTGGAAAATATGTTGTGCTGCTTCTTCCATCTGCTTATGCAATTCATGTTTACTTCGTTTGTGTTTAACTCACATAACAATCTTGCATAATCAGATTCTTTCTGTCTGATCATTTCTCCACTCAATGGTAATTCAGGCTGATTTACTCGCATTCCAGTAAACCATTTGTAATAATGATTTAGCTGTTTTTTCATATTTTGTACTTTTAATTCTTTTTAAATTACCGGTTATTAAGTCATTTTTGAATATTTCTTTAATTTTTGATTTATTTCTTAAAATTTCACATAGAGTTTGTGGCTTAATATTTAATTGCTTAACAATATCGATATTTTAAGTATCTTATTTTATTCTGAAAACCAAATTTTTTCTCTAAATTAATTTCACATCTTAGTCGCTTTGTTGTCATCTAAAATAATATAAAATTTTATAATTATCGTATTAAATTACTTTTAAATTACATTTATTTCAATTTTAAAACTATTTTAGAATATTTAAACAAACTATATTTGTAATAAATTAAATAGAATATCCGGAATAGGAAATATTTTTTGTAAATAGGACCGGAAATTTTATCCGGTATTGACGAAATTCCAGATTTCGAGAAACCGGATTTTGGACAATATAATTTATGAGTTTAATGGTCAATTAATTTGGGACCGAAAATTGTATCTGGATTAGACGATTTATACGCAAAATATTGAATCTTTCTGGAGCGTTCTTAAATGAAAATTATGAATAAAAGGAGGAACCAACCATATTAGTAATATCGATAATTATCTGGGGGACATTCACTATAAAAATTATATGGAAATAGTTGTTTTCTTATTTTGTACATCTGTGGAGACTCCCAGGTCCGGTCCCAAATTCAGTCCCAACTTCAGTTTCAAAATCTTCTCGAAAAATAATAAATAACAATTTAGTGATCTTAACAAAATTCTAGTGCTTTAGTGTTTTTATGTTCTTTTATATTTTTGTGTTTTTGTGTCGTTTAAAAATATAATTTTAATTTTTTGTAAGTATAATTTTTATTTTTATGTAAAGTTAAATCCCGAAGTTTAATTATCCTTCCTATCTGTCTAAAGTATAAAATAAAATATGAAATATAAAACTATAGTAAAAATAATAAAATAATATATAAAATACAAAACATTATTATTATTATAATTAATTAAAAAATTAATCCTTTTGAAAAAAATATTTGGAAATATTTGGAAAAATTTTTAATAAATGTTACTATAAATAAATTTATAGTAAAAATTTTTAACATGAAATCTAAAAATAGTAACATAAAGTTACTATAATTAAAAATATAAGAAAATAAAATAATATAAATACTGAATACAAAATAAGCACGAACAAGAGGTAAAAATATCTACTCTGAAGAGAAGACAATCCGACGAATTCCAGAGGAAAGCAATAACCAAGGACGAACAATATTCGGAACTTTACAACCAATATTTGGAACTCCACTCGGAACTATACGAACAGTAATCATACGTTTCAGGGTCCAGTTTAAAGGAGAATAACATTTAGTAAATTATTTTATTGCAATAAGTTTATTAGATTTGACTAAAAATCTAAATAGACTTTTATTATTAATAAATTAAATAAATATAAAATAAATTTTGGGTTTCATTTTGCTCGCAGGTGAACTGATATCCAAATAAAAATATTAATAAAAGTTAAAAAACTATAATTCGATTACGAATTATAAGTTATTAATTAAATTAAATAAATACTAAGGATTGGA
>JBBMKC010243424.1:0-10759 GCA_037834085.1 Bipalium vagum
TAATATAATAATATAATAATAATAATAAATATAATAATCTAATAATACAATAAATAAATATAATAAATATATAAATAACCAGCTTCATGTTTTGATTATATTAATTTGTTTTTAACTGATGGAACTTTAATTTTGAAAATTTATTAAAAAATGCAGTCGTATTAAAGTGACATCGAATGTAATTTAATTTTTTTTAGAAATATTCACTGTGCCAAAAGAAATTAATTATTTGGAAAATTGAAAACAGATCATTCTTAACCAACAGTTCTCTTTGATTTTATTAAATTCAAACAAATAAATATTTTTCATCGAGGAATTTTTAAGACCAAGAAGAAAATTATTTTTTAAAATTTTAAAGGTCTGAAACTAAAAGGCAGACTGAAGACTTAAGAATTTTATTTGTATGTTTCAAATACAGATACAGACAAAGTTCATCAATATCTAAAAGACATTGACATAATCTTTACAGGTAATCACTTATAATATAAAGTATTTGTTGTACGTTGCTTTTTTAATGATCTTATCCCTGTGTAAATTTGCATTGAATCATTTCCATTGCATCATTTTGAATCATATGATTTAAATTATTTGGAGTTAAATTGAATTCTTCGTCTATTAAATTATGAGTGAAATTAATTTTTAAAATTTTAATTAAATTAAATTTAGGTTCATTTTAGGTGAATATGATGGTTAGTTTATCAACAATGCCAGTGTTGTTCAATAAGGTTCTTAGTAAATATAGATGTACGGAGACGAGCATTATTAAGTATGGGCTTTAATCTACGAGATCTTGCCACTGTGAAACTACAAGAATTCAACATATTTCAAGGATTAATCTGCACTTCTTTATAATCTGTACATTTCCATCAATGGATTTTTGAGGGAGGTCCTCATGGCCTTTCTTTTTTGCCAACTTCATTACCATCATCCATGCTGTATTCCTTGGATATTTATTTAAGTCTTCCTAATGTTTTCACTTCACAGCATGCATTATTTTGAAAGTTGTGATGGATAATCATTTTTAATTAGTACACCAATAAAGAAATTTATATTGTTGTAAATTTTAAATGTTAAAATAGTTACAGAATTCTGAATAGAAGTAAATATTTTGGGTACGAAAAAGTATAAGTAAAAATGTATACTATTTTCAGGAGTTCCATCATGTAGAATAAAAAGCGCTGCATAAAATATATTAGCTGGAAAGTTTCTGTCATTCACCTTTTTTATAAGGCCTCGCAATCTCTGATAATATACACCTTATTGAATGGAAAAATCATCAATTCTCAGAAGAATATAAGAATTCTTAGTTCATAGACATTTTTGCAATCGATATAAATTTACCGAGTTTTTTCAAACTTTTAGGTATTTTTAAAAAATCTTAGTTTATCATCTTGTTTATCGTAACAACCTTTTATAAAGTATTACCTTTTAGTATCCAATTCTATTACTGAGGTTGGTGATGATAAATAAATTTAAAAGTGAAATATTTGTTAAAACTTCAAATATTATTATTTAAGATAAAATGAAATCTTTTTAAGATGATTATTTCATTTATATTTATGTTATTATTCTTAGAACATGATGATCAGATCTCTTAGGATAAATCTCTCGAATCATTTTTACCCATGAACTGTATGTTTTCATTTTCCCGAAAATATTCCGCAAGCAAAACTCATTCACATGATTAATTGGAGAATTTTATTTTTAATTCTGATCAATTAATAATTTCCCATGATATAATTAAGGGCATCGTGATATTTTGACCATTTTTAACAAATATCTTTCCACAACAGGTTATCCTTATTTCTGGATAAATAATTATTTTGCGTACGAAAAATACTATATTCCTATTGAATAGTATGGGAAAAAGTGGAAAAATTTTCTTCGAAAAAAAATTTCAAGATCAAATTATTTTAAATCAATAAAAAAATAAAATCGTGAATGTTACTGTAATATTGCAAAAAATACCAACTATAAATATCTATAAAGTCTAAGACTGTCTAAAACTGACCAATTTAAACAAACTTTAATAGAAAAACATTGTTGCAATCACATCAATAAATACTTCAATATTATGACTTATTAACTGAGCGCTGTTTATTATATTAAATATGAAAAAAAAACGTTTGTTTTGCACTTGTATCTATTCTTGTCCATCGCATTAACAATCAGGACACAGCTTCAATCTATTCTAGTTCATCACCAGCATCACGTCACCACTATGGTAATCAGACTTACAACCACTTTGCCACAAAACCAGAGTTGTAATGGTCTGAATAAACACTTTCGACATCTGCTTACAGGATTCATCATAATTTTATCGTTAAATATAAAGTAAATCATATGGGTTGACTCAAAATTTTTTTTTACAAAAATACTTAACGCATGACCGAAAACGAATTCCAGGAAATATTTGTTTTAATTATTTAATGTTTTTTTAACATAATAATTTAAGATGGTCAAAGTTGAAGAGAATTTTATAAGAATTTTCTGAAATTTCTTTATAAAATTAAAATAAAAAGAAGTGAATTAAAAAATATATTTTCTAGACATATTTATTTTCAGATTGTCTGTAATATTTCAATATTCTTTTGGAAAAAATCAAATTATTAAACTGCTCTACCGTTTGGTAGATTTCGATATTTGAACAAAAATGATCTCAAAGAAGGACTTTTAAATCATCAGGAAGAAGTGGGAATAAAGAATTCAGTTTCATCTCAAAAGAAAAGACATTAATGTGAAAGTTTTAAAAGATGTATTAAAACTTTGTTATGCTATTGAAGATATTTTCTTAATGTATAATCTTAATGTAAAGACAACATTAAAATGTTTCTCATCTATTACTGTTAAATTAACCTGGTTTCACATCTTAAAGATCAAAATATAACCATATATTCAATACTCTTTTCAACCAAAACTCAAGATTTCTTATAATTATGTACAAAGTGTCTCAGAATTCCAGGCGGAAAGTTTAATTAATTATTTATCATACAGTACAAATGGTTTCTTTTGTTTTCTATTTATATATAACGTAATATCATATTCTTTAAAGACGTTTTTACTTAATTAATGTCATTTAGGTAAATAGTATTATAAACCTATACTTAAAAGTAGTTTCACTAATGTATAAGTTTTAATTAGTAGTTATACTAGAAAAATAATTATTATGGGTTCTTATAAATAGCGGTGTGATAACTAAATAAAATTTTTAAATTTTATGAAAAATATTTATTTTGAATATCGATAGAAAAAATAAAGTTTCTAAAATCCTTAAAAACATCCAAATATCTCCTATTTTTTCTACAAGAGTATAGAAAGTTTATTTAAAATCACTTGAATCAATAAATAGAACAAGATAATTAAAAAGTGAATTTAATTAAAACAAACTGTAAAGAGTATGAAAATTATACGGGGCTCAGTGGAAAAAATATTCATTTTTGTTACAGAAAACCCTATTCAGTGTAAATGTAATTTGTTGAAATGATCACAACAGTTTAAAGATAGTGTATTTGAAAATTAATATACCATGATTCGAACCCAGGACCTTTACATGCACATGGACTGCTCTGACCGCAGAGCTACATGCTAAGACTAATTTTGAATTTTTCTCAATATAGTATAACAAAAATGAATCTATAAAAGAAAATATATTGTTAAATATTTCTAAATTTGTTGATTTTCAACGTTTACTGAAACAGACACCTAATGATGAGACAGGTTGAGTTGTTTAAGAAATTCAAACTTGAACTTAGATTTTTGTGCAATAAGTCTGTTGCTAATGAAACATTGATATTGTTCGAAAAATTATTCTAGAAGATTGTCAAACACTGTGATAAATTCCAAACAACATTGAATATTATTATGATCTTAATATGCAAGATAAATAAGGAGGTGAAAAATGAACTCCATGTTAAAAAAGTCAAATATCTATGGCTAAAATAATCATTACAATCAGTCTTCAGTATGATAAATTCATTTTGAATACAGCTTACGACAAGTTCTGATTTGATATTAATGTGAATTCTGTACATTTGGTATCATCAAAAATAAATTGTCTCGATTATAGTTTAAATGTTACGAAGAAGAGACTGTACCAATATTCAAATCAAACCTTTAGAAAATACCGGTTTTAGATTGTAATACATTCTTCAAGGATCAGCGTGAGTGGATGAAAAAGTGTATAGATTATGACTGAATCTTTTGACAACTAATGATTTCATTTTTATAAGTGTTCTTTCACAGTTGTTTTCCGTTTTTATCAACTGTCCCTTATAAAAACATTGGTATCAACAATTTAAAACATTTATAATTTTTTTAAACAAGATCTTCTTAAAATAGCATAACTCTTACAGCTGAAGAATAGTAAATATCAATTTATCTAAAAATCGATTTTTAATAACAAAAATAAGAACTATGATTTTCTTTTTTGTTTAGAGAAGTGAGCGGTCTAAAGAAAGAAAAAGATGATTGCGCTCAGTTCAATTTATATGAGATTTAACTTCGATATCTCAAGATACATCGAGTGAATGGCTTTATCGTTCCGTCGAGTTTAATGATTTCGGCTTAGTCTTTATTGTCAATGTATATGACATCCGATCGATTGTGGAATGTCACAAGATGATCAATTCAAAGAGTGCAACTGCTAACTCTAAATATCGAAGCTCTTAACAGATTAGATAGTACTTTTGTGCTATTAATTAAATAATATTATATTATTTAATATGGAAGAATAAATAATTTTTAAAAAAACCATTTGAATAAAAAATTTTACTTTACGCATTTCTAAGGTGTAGAAATTTATTACTTTTATATCTTTAATTAATTGTGGATTTTATTTTTGATTTAAAGAATTTAATTAATGCTTTTAAAAAGAGATTTATTAAATTAATCTAGAAGTAAAAAATTCTAGTTTGCTCGCCATGTTACCACGGTATTGGTATTGCTTTAACTCATTAAATCGAAGTTGAACTTAATATTTATTTCAAGAAAATAATGAAGTAGTTAAATAGCACTTTCCATTTATTTATATTTATTCAAATTAATTATAATATTAATTTTATTTCAATAAAAATTTAATTACGATTTATTAATATCTATCGGTTTGGAATCCATGAGTAATTTTAAAAAAGATAATTTAAGTCACAAACACATGTACAATATTTAATAAAATGTCGTCAAACCATGAGATTTTAATAAATCCTCAATTTTTAAAAATACCTTTAAATTTTAATTATATATAAATATGATGAAAATTATTAATTTATTAAATTTATTCTTTTAATTTATTAAATAAGTTCTATAATAAATTAGTTAAACTTTCAAAATACTTATTATTATTATTATAAAAATAAAATTATAAAAAATCATTAATTTTTAAAAAAAATTAATAATAATAAAATAAATAATAATAAATAATAAAAATTAAAAATATAAATATGATCTTAAAATTAAAAATTCCAGTGGTCTTATAGGATTAATTGGCTAAATCTTAAAAAGACTAAAATGATTTAACTTTAAAATTTAGTTTTTAATTTAAATTTAAGTTTAACTATAAATTTCCACATATGGAAAATGAAAAAAAAATATCTAAGATATTTGGCAAATAAAAATATAATATTTATATAATAGAATATATTTTTATTTTTCTCAACATTATTTTTCTCAATTTTTTTAATTAGTCAAAATTTAACACTAGTCTCAATAAAAAATTATTATCTTAAAATGTTTTACAAAATAATGAGAATGCTTTGACAAATATTTTGAAGAAAAATAGAAATAATTACAATTAAAATATTCTGAAAATTTTTCAATAATTTAACGTATTTTCAGAAATGAAATTAAATCATAATAAATAGTCTTGTAAATAAAAAGATTTATACATACAGTCGTGAACAAATAATTTTACATATTTCCTCAAATGTATATCTATCGGCTTATTTTAATTATAATAGGGAAAATAATTCTAACTGAAATTAACGAGAGCGTTATTCTCAAAATAATATTTCAATAATAAGAAAACAGCTAATATTTAGTATAACGACTCGACAGAACACAAGACGATAATGCGAGCAGTCATGGAAGACATCAAGCCTAATCGATATTACGTATTGTTCATTAGCCCATCAGTTGGGTTTCATCATTTTTCTTTAGACTTCAAGATGGATCATTGTGTGTAGAAAAATCACTTAAGATAAGATTATTAGATGTAAAAAAGTGCAAAAGATATAATTGAAAATACAATTATTAAGGTGTCAAACAACATATTTTACTGCTATTCATAATTTAAAATATTGGTTAAAACTGATTTTAAATGACATTTATAAAATTAAAATTTTATTAAGAAGACTGGTTCGATTAAAAAGATTTAAAATAACCAATAAAATAAAAAATTATAATAAATAATATAAAAAATTAAAATTAAAAATCTTTTACAAAGCAATCAAGAGACATGAAGATTCAGAAACCTTTCAATGAACTATCTTCGTCTTTTCATCCGGGTGTTAATATTTTCCTGATAAATCACTACAAGGCAATAAAATTTTGAGAAATATTGGGCATTAGAAATTATAAACTTTTAAGTTATTCTATCAAATTTCATAAATACAAATGTATAAGAAACAACTTATCAATTAACAGTAATTACAAAGTTTCAATATATACGGATTCAATAGAAGAGAAATATTTATGGCGAAAATATATTCAGTTTATCAGCGTACACATGTTATATCCTACCAAGTACATCATTTCATGTTTATAATAATAATAATAATAATAATAATAAATAAATAAATAAATAAAAAATAATAAAAATAATAAAATATGTATTAACAAATAATAAATCAGGGATAAAAAAATAATAATCACAAGGATTGAGTTAGAAGATGAAAACAAAACACTTCAGTAAAGCTTGGTTAATTAAGGGTGACCAATAATGATGTATTGGAGGATTGATTAGTTCGATTTGCACGACAGCGAAACTTTTCACAGATTGATAGAACCAATTGACAGCAGTACATATCAAAATTTACACATTTCATTTTTTAAACATACAAGATATTTTTGATTTTACTACAACTTCACTAACAGTTTTAAATTGATATACACAAATGTATGTTGATATGACAATAATCAATTTCTTTTAGATAAAGTAAATGAGGATTGCCATTAATATCGAAATCATCGAAGTAAAAATTGGTTCTGTGCATTGTTAAAGGATAATCTCTATATAGAAAACATTTCTAATTTAAAACCATCAGGCCCATGGTCCTAATTTAATAAAGAATAACTTATTGATAAAATACATTTTTGTCCAATCATTATACAGGGTGCGATAAAAGTTCGGAAAATATTTTTTAAACCGAAGTTTTTACATTAAAAATAAATTTTAATTTTAAATGGATTTATCTATTGAACTTTCTCAATATAAATAATAGTGAATAATATAATTGATATAAGACACAGGTTGTCATTAATAAAAATATTTTAGCTTATATTTTAATAAATTAGGAAAAAATCCATTTTTAAATATCTTGAGTTGAGAATTCAAAATAAAAATTTTTATTATTAATTAAATTAAAATAAAAAGGCAGAACAAGTTCAGAAGGTAACCAGAAAAATTATTAAATTTAATATTAAAACTGAAATAAATTTACTTTCTATAATCACTGATTATATATAATTAATCAATGATGAAAATAAATTTTCAAACAAAAAAGACACAAATATAGGGCAAAATATACACATGCATATATTAGGAAGGTGGACTGGGTTAAAACTGTTCGAAATCTGTGACATTATCGAGTTCATCAATGGAAAAATTAACTCTTATCTTTGGCAAAATGACTATCAAATTCACAAACAATTTTAATAGACGATTTTGGAAAGTAAGAAAGCTTAGATAAATAATAATATTAACATTTGCAGTACAAAAATCAACAAGTAAGCTGTGGAAAAATGTTATTACCATATCTTGTCCCATGTACAGTGGCAATCATTAGTACCCACTTAAATGCCAAACCAATGAACGACATATGGATCAGAAAATAATAATAATCAATCTCGATCTGAACAGATCAAGTGAATCAGGAAATTTTATGTACAATATTGATTAAAAAAAATATCAAACGATGTTTATATAAATAAATTTTGAATCCTTCAATATTTTAAGAAATAAACTGTCATTTAGGAATTAATTTGCTGGCAATATTATGAAAATTTGCAATATTCGATAATATAAAAAACAATATTTTCTTTTTATGGAAAAATAGAAAAATAAATTTCATTGAGAAATGGGAAAATTTTGTTTTGTACAAAGTATTGCAACATGGTTATTTTTTTTTTCAATAAAACTTTTATTATTCTGAAAAAAATTTCTAAACTAACAAAACATTTGACATTTGAAGAATTTTCCACAAACAATTTTATAAAGAAATATGTGAAAGAAAATAAAATCGAAGATAATTTCAAATATTATTAAGATTGCAAGAAAATTTTCTTTTGATTTTTCAGTTTTTTCATAAACATCACTGATTATGGTTGGTTTTAGGGAAAAAATTAATGCATTTTTATATTATATTTTTAAGATGAACAAATTGAAATTTTATATGTTTTGTATGAAAAGAATTTTAAAATAATTTTATTGTTAATTTTTAATTATAATAATTTAAATTTATAATCAGATATTTGAAAGATACAGTTTGAGTGATTGTAATCTAAAATAATACTTCATGATCAAATATTTTCTTACCAAAATTTTGATTATACAGTCCCGGCAAAAGTCTGAGCCAACCTTCAAAAAATGTAAATTCCTATTGTACATTTGAAAAGACGTATTAATTACAAAAAATGTATATATTATGTACATTTATCATGAATGAACATTATAAAAAATTTAATATTTTGTGATCTGTTCTTTAACTTCAATGACTGCCGCAATACGATTAGGCATTGACTCAATTAAATGTTTGCAATAGTCAGGCGAGATATCATTTCTCCACAGTTGACTAATTTTCATTTTTAGGTCATTAATTGATGTTGGATTGAGATTTGAGACTTTTTTCTTCAATTCTGTTAGTGGTAGACCAGCAGTTTTCAATTGGTGAGAGGTCGGGGGAATTTCCAGGCCATGGACAAAGTACAAGAGAGATAAATTCTTTTACGGCCTTGGCTGTATGACAAGTGGCCCCATCATTCTGAAAGATTTTACCAGTTTCAATTGGCAGAAGGTGTTGGTTTAATATGTCAATATACTCCGTAGATCTAAAAGTTGTACCAGCAGGAACAAAACATAAATTACCCACACCATCGTATGACATTGATGACCAGACCATAACGGAAAGAGAATATTTTACATTCTTGACAGTATATTTTGGATCAAACCTTGTGTCGTCAGGTCTAAAGACGCGTATAACATTGGGAGAGAATTGCTGGATCTTAAATTCGTCTGAAAAAATAACCCTGTGCAAATCTGTGGGCTTCCAATTCTTATATTTGTTACAAAAGAGAACATATTCATTAATGACATATTCATTCTCGTCGCAATTTGTTTCTGCGAATAACCTTCATCGCGCAAAATCAAAATTTGAGCCCTTTTTTCAGCATATAATTCAGCCATTATTTAAACAAAAGTATTTATTTGACAAGAATAATATTGATAATTATGCAATATTAATGAAAAAAAAAATTGATATAGGTCAGAGTTATATAAATACCTATATCTAAATTGATGTTATGCCAATGAATAAATAATGAAATCAATTCAATTTTTGAAGGTGGGCTCAGACTTTTGACGGGGACTGTAGTTGGATTTTGGTAAATGTATTAAACTATTTAATAATTGTATAACCTTATAGTAGACTTAAATCAAAATTGATATTTAAAATATGAATTCCAAGGAATTTTTTATTATGTATAAAAAACATGTTTAGAGAAATATAATATTGATACGCCAGTATTCTTCAGTTTTAATATTATTCCATAATTTTAATATAATTCCATAATAAAATCATACTAAGAATAGTTTTAATAAGCCCAGGGATTTCTATTTAGATTCTTATTTTTACTGTTTTATTATTATTATTATTATTATTATTATTATTATTATTATTATTATTATTATTATTATTATTATATTACCTATTTTCTAGAACAATTTGCATAATGTTCAAAATATTTTTATGACAGATCAATTTATTATAAATACATTATAACTTTGACTTATAACTTTCTCTTGATTAATAAAGTCCCTGTCCCTTTCAGAATTAAGTGCTTAATCCGGTAGTAATCTAATAAATGAAAGATTAAGAATAGAACACTTATCAATATGTATCCAGTGAATATGAAAAATAAATAATATAATATAAATCAAATTATGACTATTTAATTATTCGACTGTGAAATATAATTAACCAGTTTCAATTAATATATGCAATTTGCTTATTAGATTAATTATTCGTTCGAAGTTTTAGACGTTGGAAGAGATTTTATAGATATTATTTTACATAGATATTTCAAAATAAATTGCAAGTTTTTATTCAATTCGGTTAATTATCATGACTTAGAACTATTTGAAACAATAACATTTATATACCATACATCGGACCTGTTTATAAATCAAAGATTTTAAATTAATATTAATAATAAGAATATAATAAAAATCAATGAAATAAATATAATACACAGAACACAATAAAATGAAAAAAAAATCAATTTCAATTTTCCAATATTTGTCTGTATATATTGAAATTATATTGCAAATTAT